>JAHWFP010155745.1:4019-25891 GCA_023313725.1 Lithobius niger
CAGTCTTCATAAGCAATCAGTCCCTGATAAGAAGTAAAACTGCAAGCTCAGTCTTCATAAGCATTTACTCCCATAGTAATCAGTCTCTGATTAGAGTTAGAAACCTCAAATTCAATCTTCATGAGCATTCACTCCCCCATAATCAGGTCCTGACAAGAGGTAAAACTGCAAGAAAAAAGTCCAACCTTTCTTAAGTCGCAAAGGGGAGCCTGGACTTACCCTGTTTTCTTGCCTCTTGGGCTTCTGCTAAATTTCTGCCATTGAGTTTTTTTTTTGTCCTATGCAAAAAGTAAAATCTCCCCAAAACAAACCTTGTAAAGAATTCCGCCAAACATTTCAGCCATTTGAAGTTGTGATATCAAACGCCAAACACTTTCGCCAAGTTAATCCCATCTAGGAATTGTTCGAAGGTTAAAACAAAAAATTTCATAATTTGTTTACTGCGTAATTTTCAAGTATTCCATTTAACGTTTGAAGTCTTAGTCTAAATCCACAAGCCGATAATCCAGTCTTACGGTCCTTTTCTCTTTTGGCTGTAGTACGTTTTCTTAAGTCTTGTCATGTGACATGACGTCACCACGACAATTGCGTACCTACGACTCGTACACGCCTGAAAAGGTTGGAGTGCCCCTTGGAATTACCTTAATAAGTATCTACTTATGTATTATAATCCTACACTTCATTTTATTTATACACTTCACTGTAAACATTTTTCTGTCCAATTATAATTAGTTTTATTTCTTTACCGCATGCAAATCACCATGTGACCGTCTGAGTATGAAAAATCCGTGCGCATGCGTGGGTGGAATGGAAGGGTGACGAACTGTTGGTTTTCCTGGCCGATTCCGGATTTGACCGTGCGAGATGGCGGTTGAGTGTGCCTTTAGCTACAATCACGATTGACATTGCGTTGTTTATTCACATCGACCAAGAGGAGACCATTGGTGGGCTAACCGTGGTCGAAGAAGTTTCTATGTCAAGATTTGTGTCTCTCTGCAACTACTCCTTCCGCATGTTAAACTGCGTAGTGACGTTGAACATTATCGAGGCAAGTAAAATGTGAAATTGCATTTACAGCGAACCTATTATGTGCGAGAAACTTGTTTCCATGTATAATTCCAAACATACTAATTGTTAGCCCTGTGGCACACTAAATAAATGTTCATTGGTAGTTTTATTCTCTGGTGTCAAAGACTTACTCTGTTCCAAAAGTGTACTTGGTTTATTTCAGTTAGCGAGAAACTCCCCCCCCCCCTTGCATTTCAACCTTCCCTCCCCTTCCTGCAAGCTCCAGACCTCTCCATTACTCCCCAAGCAGTTCGAAAATCCGTCAGCTCCTAGTGAGTCCGCCAAACGGCACCACAGTCTACCGAATTTACATTATTTAGCAATGGGAAAAGCAAAAAGCAAAAGCAAATTACATCTTCGTGTTCATTGTTGTATGCAAAATCTGTTGATCATTGTCGTATTTCTGGGTTCGTGGTCTCTAAAAAAAAAAAAAAAAAAAAACCCTGGGTTTTCAGCTTGGATTTCTCTAGCTAAATTGCCCTTGTCATCGTCGTGGGGTAGATAACCCAGTGTTTGGGTTTGTGCTGCCTATACTCAAACAACAACAAAATAACCCAGTTTGAGTTCGTGCGTCCTAAAAAAAAAAAAAACACGGAGGGGGGGGGGGAGATCCAGTTTGAGTTATCGAACGAAAGCAAAAACAACCAAATTGATGTAACTCTGCCATTGAAAATAGTACTGAGATTGATTGATAACTTTGAATTCCCCTAATCTCAAAAACCAGCTAAAGGCACGTTCTACGATTAAACTACAGCTTTATGCAAAATTCACCTTTTTGCACCGCATAGAAGAATTTATTTTCATGAACTTAACTAGCTAGTCACTGCCTAATAATTTGGCAAATTTCAACGTTATTTACACCGTTTTTTCAACAAGGAAACGTTAAGCTGTGTGACTATTAGTGACTTTTATTTTATCAGGCGACCAAAGTTACACGATCACAAAGTTTTTCTGTCGCATTGTCATTTTTATCTTTTTTTTTTTTTTTTTAATTTCTTTGAGCCTTAAGTCAGCCGAAGCAACTGAATGCTTGTATGGCTGAACCGGCTCAATTTTGAACATTACCAGACTTTTAGAGAAGAAGAAATATCTGGTAAAGGGAGGTGCCAACCCGGGGATTCGATCCGGGAAACCTCCGATCATCGTAGGGGCCGAAAGAATGTCCAGAATTGGCCAGAATAATTCCCATAGCCGCTGAAGGAGCATGATAGCCTCTCACGCTACCCTGGCCGGCAGTCCTGGCGGGGACTTTGCCAAGGTCCCCTTTCCAGGGGTTCGACCAGATCCGCAAACCTCCAGCAACCAGGCTGAGCCGCAAAACGGCCAAATTGCTTTAGCTGTAAAAGACACGAATGTCTAGTGGACGCCATTTTAACACTTACCTTAAAAAATGTTGAAATAATTAAATCCTTACAATAAAAACTCAAAATCTAAAAATGAAATCTTAACTGGAATAACTAATGATCGGCCTCTAGATTTATCATGCGAACTAAGGGAGATAGCACTAACGTCTTCACGAGGCAAAGCGATCCACACTTTAAAAATTCTAGTGCTGAACAAATCTTACCGTAGTCCTTCTTCAATTTTTAATCGGGAACCGCAAAAGTACAGACAAGATACACAAGTAGTGTGTCATCTTTTATTAATTTCCAATCTTTAGCTGTGATTGTGGATTGAAAATTAATAAAAAATACACTTGTCGGTCGGTGTACCTTCGCTTTAGTTTTTTAATCAAAACCGCTTAGAATTGCTGTACGTAACCTATCGAATTATACGTGCTTAGGTTTTACATCCCCCCCCCCCCAACCGGATATTAAACCGAGGAGAATCAGGGCTGTCCACTCTGCATTCTACTCCACCGCTTCCCGCTTCCCTCGGTGTTTTTAAGGCTTATGTAATATTAAGGAATTCACTAAATAAGAAGAATTTACTATCCCTCTCTTTCCTCGTTCGCTTCACTCTATTAGGCGCCCATTTCGTACCAAGACAAGCGATCTTTCGTCCCCCCCTTTTCGTCTGATCGTTTAATAATTTGGTAGGCGGTAGCTGCTAAGTGAGAGAAGGGAGGCTGCGTTGCTATGTTCGGCCATATTGGTTGCCAGGAAGTGCCATCAATAAAGGGGAGGCTGTGACCGAATCAATAAGCAAGGCAAGGTGAACCTGGCGCTGTCACCTTCGTTGCATGGTTTGTATCAGGCCAAAACACTCTAGTCGACGTTGCCCTGCGGAAATCAAATTCCTTTTAACTTGGACCTCCTCCTTTCCGCCCCGACTGTAATCGTGATTTTGTTTAAAGGGCTGCGTCCTACCGAGGAGGAAGGTGTAAATTTCTCCCTGCACCGGAGCTGTCACAAGGATTTATTCCCCTTCCGTTAGCCAATCCCTATAAATCCATTTTCAAGTTGTGGTATAGCTGCAAGGTACTCTGTTTTGATCCTAGGACCATGTTATGCATAACCCATTAATAATTAAAACAAACGTTAGATCGGGGGATAGAATCATTTCACAACATGCTAGGAACTATGGTAGTAGTTCGTTGGCACACCACTAGCTGGCGCTACGTGTAATTAGGCTTATGTTTTCTCGTAAATGGGCTTATTTTTTTAGTTTTCTGTACAACAGCGAAATATGGGAGATTATAGAAACGACCTTATCCGTCCGTCTGTCGCCTTTTTCAACTCGGAAAGGTACCACCATTAAATTCAGCGTCCAAAACTTAGTTAAAAGGATAAACGAAGCAAGTAGTCTGCATTAAAGACTGACCTTGTGAGGATACACAATACACTAGTCTGAGAAATAAACAAAAGACAACTGCCCCGACTGGGACTCGAACCCAGGACTTCCCGTTTACTAGCCGGGCTCTCTAACCACTGCGCTACCGGGGCGGGTATTGGCTACAGGCTCCAGCCGAGCTAAGTAGCTGTTCAGTCTTTCTCAGTGGTGACCTAGAGATCACAAACAAACATACAAGGAGAGAAAGCAACTTTGCTTCTTGGCCTCCACACTAGAAATAATGCGAGTAGTCCCTGAGTGATCAAAAAATCGCATGTAAAACCCCAGGCACCATCTAATTGCGATTGATCAATTTATAATTTTGTGCCTTGCATGGCAATGCAGGAGGTTCGTGCAGTCCTAAACTGTACTAAACTGTACTAAAGTCACCTAACCGTTGATTAAAGGGACGGTAATTAGACAGAAGCTTAAAATCCAGAAGCTCACCAGTCATCAGCTAACCAGGTAGAAACTCACTGGAGTGAAGCTGACGTTTCCAAAAAGGCTCCAAGAACCTGCATTTTAAAAATAAAACAAAAGTATATGTATGTACCCGGTACATTAATTATAACTAGAGGAAGCCCGTGCTATGAGCGGGGCCGGTCATGAATTAAGTTTACAGACCCACTTTTTCTGACACACTTAACCCTTTAAGGACTGCATTTGCGCTACGGTCTCGTAACGGACTTGTAGAAAAAAAAATCATAGCTTCTCACCTTACTTGAAGTAAGCGAATGAAACCTGTGCCATTTTTTTACTAAGGATCTGGCCTTCATATCCCATTTTTAGTTTTACTGTAATTGGTTGGAAGTTTTCGATCTGACCTGTAGAAGAGCTGTAAACCAGGGCGTATGTAAACATTTACGAACACCCCCCCCCCTCCTGGTGTTAGATGCACCATTTCCAATATTCTGGATGTTTGTGGAAGTTTCTTCCCCAATCCCCACTCCCCACTCCCATTCCCACTCCGCACACTGGCTAAGAAACGCTTTTACGCTTTATTCGATCATATTTTTCCGCACACTGGCTGACAAACGCTGACTTTCGTTCGCTTCGCTTACTCAATCAGCGCATTCCATTGCTCAAATCACTGGATGCACCGTTTTAAAAATTGGCATGCTTAAGCATCGTTCCTGGGCACAATGCAGCCGGGACCCGTTTTCCCGTTTGCCCGGAGCCTAGCTCTGAAAGCCTTCATCTGCGAATTAAATAAGCCATAGCATCGTTTCCAGCTGCCAATTTTATTTTATCCATCAACAATCAATGGTTTGTTATGCACGGGGCCGGTCATGAATTAAGTTTACACACCCACTATTCCTGGCTCACTTAAGCAAATAGAAGTTGTGTTTTTTGATTTTACTGAGCGGACTGAAAAGGGCGTACGTAATTTTAAACATTTACAAACCTTTCGTTCCGCCCCCTCCCCCTCTCCTGGCAACCTTAGACACTGGCTTACAAACGGTTTTTTTTTTGTTGGCCTCAGTCACTGAATCTGTGCATCCAGTGGCTGAAATGACAGGATGCACCTTTTAAAGAATGCGCTGAACCATCCTTTGCATAAAACAATTTTTCTGTGGGAAGTAAATAAGTAATCTTTCGTAGAACAAATTTGAAACCTTTAGCCCGGCTGCTTTGGCATTTTCTTTTCTGGGAGAGGAAAGATGTAAATCGGCGGCCTATGGCGGTCTAACAATGGCTCATTGTTGTTTTATTTATTTATTTTGTTTTATTTAACACTTTACGAGAGCCTAAAGGACACTACTCCACATCCTCTACACTAAACTTGAAAATAAAAACTACTCTAGCACCTAATACTACAACCATATCATTCCTATAAAAACAAGCCTACCACTCGAAACAAACACAACACCCCGAACAATGATGCAGCAAACGAGCCAAGAACGAACGATCACCTCAGACTGGAACCCGAGAAACGGGCCGATGTTTTGCAAAATCGGATCACGTTACGAATAGCACTCCGTAAGCCACTATGATGGGGGGGGGGGGGGGGGCGTCACTCAAAGACCCATGATTCAAGAGAGGGGGACAGCGTATCCTGGCCCAGGTCGGGCAGCGTAACAAAAAGTGTTGTACCGTCTCTTCCTCTCCACCTCATGCGCATAAGGGGGTTGAGCACCACCCAAGCCTATACAAGTAGCTGCGCAAAGGTACATGGCCAGTGCGCAACCTAGAAACAAGACTTGCGTCTCTCCAGGGCAAAAATCTAAAGTGCTGGGCAAAGAAACAGTAGGGTGCAATTCAAACAACCTCCTTCCCATAGCACCCGCTTCCCACGCCACCTGCCACGCCTGAGAGAACAAAGCAGTTAACACTGGGCGCAAGTCCCTAGAGCACACTGGACACCTGACTACGTTACTTTTAGATTCGAAACCTTTCCGGGCAAGTTCGTCCGCTACCTCGTTACCAAAAATGGCAGAGTGACCAGGTACCCAACTGACAGAAACCCTAACACCACGCCGATTCGCAGTGAGGAGCTTGCTGCCAATTTCAATGCAGATGGGGTGATCAACCTCCAACGACAAAAAGGAACGTTTCAGGAATCCAATACCGACCTTAGAGTTCGAATACACCGTGAAGCTCGGCAAACCAAGGTCTAGGCCCTCATCAATGGCAATGGACAGCGCGACCAGTTCTCCCAAAAATACTGACGGCAGACCAGAGAGGAAATAACTTCTTTCCAGGCGCAGTTCTGGAATGAATATCCCCACTCCACCTTCCCAAACGCCCTTGTGAAACGATGCATCACAATAGATGCCGACAGTACCAGGCTGGACATCACTTGGCCAAATGGCACCAACCTGACTGCACCACGTCCAGGGACAAAAGGCACGAACAAATCTGGGGGCCAGAAACCATCCCAACTGCCATTCAAGGAGGAGGGTGGCACCTATCCCCGGAGCACCTAACCTTCTCCTCCCAGCAAACTGAGGGTGCTGAACCTATCCAAAGCACTTCCAAGTGGATCAGTAGTCCCTCTAGCAGTAGCTCTGAGACAGAGTCTCACAAGCAACTCCCAGGCACGAATGCTTAATGGACGTTCTCCCGTCTCCACGTGTAAGGCCAAGATTGGGGTCGAAGGCAGACAACCTGAAATGATCCGCAAACAGTCATTAAGCGAGACTTGCACGCGTTTGATAGCAGCCACAGAACTCGCCAAACTAGGCAAGTGAAAGTCAATACTGGCCCTTATGTATGCACGATACATAGTAACAACAACACATCTTTTTGCAATAAGCTCACTTGAGACAAGCGATTTAAGGATACCAAGTCTCGAGGACACAGTTTCCTTAACAATAGACACGTCAACATGCCAGGACAGCCGTGGGTCCAAGTATATGCCTAGATACCTAACACTAGGTTTTGATTGAACAAGGGAACCACCAACAGTAATAGTTCCAGCCAGCAAAGGCCCTCTAGAGAAAATCATGAGCTCTGTCTTGGCCGGCGAGAGAAGCAAACCCCTAGAGGCCAGGAGGCACTCCCCTCTGGCAACAACACCTTCAAGGATGCACAAGAGGGATTGCAAATCCTCCCCCACAGCCAGAACCGCAACATCATCAGCATAAGCAACAACTCTGGCTGACGAATCAAGATCAAAACAGAATTGCATTGATAACAACAGCAAAGAGAATCGGGCTCAGACAACTCCCTTGCGGGAGTCCCCTGTCTGTTGACGTGCAGTCAGACCAATGACCATCAGCCCTGGTGGCAAAAGTCCTGACACCAAGGAGAGCAAAAGTGGCTTTCACCAGTCCCTCACTAACTCCTAACTCACACCATGTCGTAGGCGGCTCTGATGTCCAAAAACACACAAACAGCATTCTTGCTGCCAGCGCTTGCTTCAAGTATACTAGCCTCGAGATATAAAATAGCATCCTGAGCACCACGATGGCGCCTAAAGCCGAACTGCGCGCTGAAGAGTCTCTCTGAGACCTCTAGTTCCCACTCAAACCGCCGCACAAGAATCCTCTCATAAATTTTCCTGACGCATGACAACAGTGCAATCGGCCGGTAGCTCGTGACCAAGGAACGGGGTTTATCCCGCCCAAGAACTGGCGTTAAGATAGAGAACAACCACGCCGGAGGGGGTGGGGTCCCTTCAAAACAATCCTGGAACAAGGCGACCAGCTCCAATCGCCCCTGTTCGGTAAGATTCCTCAGATCATTATACGATACACCGTCAATACCAACAGCGCTACCAGAGCGGCACAAAGACAAAGACGCATCGCGTTCAAATATTGAGATCGGTGCATCCCGCTGAGACGAATGCAAGCAGATCGAGCGCAGCAATGGTGGGGGTGGAGGCCCCTTCGGAGAGCTGAAATCAAGAGAAAAATTGTCGTTAAAAGCTTGTGCCATCCTGGGCCCACGAATAACATCTCCAGAACTATCCAAAACCCAGGCAATCATTGAGCGTGGGTCCTGGGGACGAACAAGTCTCCACACGTGGGCAATGGGTAGACCAGCAGTAACCTTATCACAAAGCCTCTTCCCAAATAGTGACTTCTCTTTCCGCAGAACGAAGCGTGACTCATTCGAGATTCCCACAAACTCAAACCAACGTTCGTCAGACGGAAATTGCCTAAACCGCTGCCAGGATCGCCGTCGATCTCTAACAGCTCTGGTGCACACATCTGTCCTCCAGACAGGGAACCTGGATTTCACACTAGGGGACAAGCAATTTTTCCTTTGGTCTTGTTGTTTTGCTTTCACTCACGGAGCTTTGATTGTAGACGACTACTTTGCAAGATAGCAATGATCAGCCTCATGCTCAGCAGTGATTGTGGTTGTCCACTTTGAAACAATTCAGCTCAGCTCTGACAAACCTTCATCTGCGAATTAAACAAGCCATTGCATCGTTTCCAGCTGCCAATTTCGAGGCCTCGAAATTAACAACGTAGCTTAGTTTGATTTAAAACTATACGCATTTAGCTGAAACACGGATTCTTTCGACTTAATTTATTCGGAGCCATGGCCCTGAGCCGTACGCCCCATCTATGGTTATACATACAACCTACACTACACTGCACACTACACTACACTAAACTACACTTTACACTGTGCTACACTGCACTACACTGCATTATATCCCTATTCACATCTTACACTTTACACTGCAATGGACTATAAACCGCACTACACTGCAGCACACTGCATTACACCACACTACGCTTGAAACACTGCACACTCGTCACAACCACCATGGCACTGCACATCCTGGAGCGGCTTGCCTTCTCTCTCCCATTTAGGGAAAGTTCCAGCAAGCCTCACTACACCAGCATAGAAAGCACAGACTTCATATGGGAAAGGTCCGGACTTCATCATTGGCACCTAGTCACTCCTCTTCTATCCCATACCAGCATCACTGCAGCACCACACAGCCTGTCATCTCTGCTACATTGGTGACCTTCAAACCATCACCATGTACGTTGCAAAGAAGCCCGAGGGAACAGGAGCGCACAAATCCCTGCTACACATCAATCCCCGCTACACGACAAAATTTCGCGACCATCTTCAGCCGAATATATGGTCGGTCACCACCCTCTACTGATAGTAATTCCTGCGTCGTGGACATTGTTCGCAACCAGGGAGCCAACAACACCCTTGCTGCGACATACTTCCTGCAATGCCAGAGGACATGATCAGGACTTTCATCAACTAGACACACTGGGCAGACCGGCGTGCCAACCCAACCAAACCTAAATCTGTGGGAGCGAAGTAAAGTATGCCCTATTCTAAGTCGAGACAGGACCTTCGCATCCTGGTACGACAACCTATCCAACAGGGACTTGACTGCACACACCGGATGTAATGCATAAAAGCCTCTGGCTCCATCCGATCCCTCCCATTCACTTTGCCACTTAGCCAGAGCCCATTGCCTAATGGCAGTGCGCTGCATCCGCGCCGACAACACCGGGACCACTGGCAAGCACTGCCCTCTCACCGCCTCACGAGCCAGTCCATCTGCTTGGACATTGCCTGGATTGTCACTGTGGCCTTTTATCCACCTGAACACAACATTGCTACTGCGTGTCGCCACCCAGAACTTCCAAAGGATAGTATAAAGCAAAGGATCCGTCACACTGAGTGTTTCGCACGACTTTCGCAAGAGCCCATAGCTGGCTAGTGAGTCAGTATAAAGCGTAAATGATGGCAGCCGCAGCTCGACTGCTACATCAAGCGCGACTGAGATAGCCAGTAGCTCGCAAAGCATGCTCGATGTCGCAGCTGTCACATGGCGCTGCACCGTGACCTTCAGTGACGGAATAATTACACCGAGTCCACCACTTCGTTCACTTGCACGATACGAAGCATCACAGAAAACATCGCATTCCGTGCCACTCAGCTCAAAGACCCGCTCAACATCGGTACACCAACTCCACGGGCTGAGTGCTCGCGCACAGGTCACCAACGGAGCACCTCCAGAGATCTGGTGAAGCAGAGAGACACCAGCACCAGCCTCTCCTAGGACACTTCTAGCCTTCTCGCACAACTTCCCATAATCCGCCAAAATCCTCCCCACAGGATCTCTCTCACCACGGCTCAAATTGCGCATACATAGAGTAACAAGAAGCTCCCGTGCCCGGAGTTCAACCGGTAGCTCCCCGCATTCTACACACAGTGCCTGCACCGGAGTAGAGGCAATACACCCCGTAACTGTTCGTAGACATTCATTGACAACCACTTGGAGAGCTTTCAAGTGCCTGGGCGTATTTGCTAGGAACGGAAGATGGTAATCCATCGTCGATCGAACGAATGTTCTGTACGTCGCGAGTAATGCCCCACGTGTAACACTTTTCCCACCACACAGAGCACGCAACACCGCCGCCCTGGCTAAAAGTTTATCTCTCACCCTTGCAACATCAAGCGACCAATCCAGGGCAGCATCTAGCACCACACCAAGGTATTTTACACTTCTCTTCGGAGTGACAACCTGGTCTCCAATCTTTAACTGCGCCCTATCCAGGACGCATCAACAATCAACGGTTTGGACGATAGTTTTCAATCCTTAGCACGTGCACCAGGAATTGTTAGGCACCGTGCACGGAAACAATGAGGAGCGATTAAAGTGATTGTTTTAACTTTTATTTTCTTAGCTCTTTGCTTATCAGCTCAGCCAGGATCCAGAATTATTATGTAGACTACCTTAAAAAGCACAAAACTGGAATGGTTTCAGCAATGTAAAAAACCGAAACTACAGCATGTTTGGGGCTCCATTTTACTGAATGTTAGACACCCACGTTTAGGCCTATTAATGGCTGTTGATCACTTGAAATTATCCTCAGACCACTCTCTACTGACGAGCCCAAACAAGGGCGAAACCGTCTGTCTAGAGAACTTTCAGGGATGAGACCAGCTTTACTGCAAGTGATACCATAAAAACACGCTGGAAGAAGAAAAAACAAAGAAAAAATTAGGCCTAATTGTTTCGACGTCGTTGTTGTTTTGTGTGTGTGTGTGTGAGGGGGGGGGCCGTAGGTTAGTTTATACGTTATGTGAAGTAAATTGTCTTGGCTCGAATTTCACCTGGTAGGGTACGGAGTTTCACAAGGAAACTGTATGCTTTCGTAATGATGTTTTGTCCCTTTTCCTTGTTTCGTTATTTTTTTGATAAAATAAACAAAGTGAACTTTTGACCCTCTCTTTTTTAAAAATACGTGAGCTTTTATCCATTTAGATTCTGTCCTACAATTAAACGGACTTATACGCATAAATTCTACTGCATACTCCACTTCAAGCATAATCCTTCGTAAAAAATCCATGTGCAAATAACTTAGCTACAAAATAGTCTGTTGTAATCCTAGGTTCGCATCTCTAACCTGGATACACATTCGTTTTTCTCGATACTCCACTTTAACACAGTCAATCCACTCCAAGCTACATACACATCAATTTTTCTTAATACTCCATATTAAATACAGTGATAAGGCTTTATTCACCTACCAATAATCGTTTACTAAAAATCTATGTTTATTGTGTGCGAGGTGCTTGAGTCCTGCAAGTATTTTTTGAGCGGCTACGTCTTCCTGGAGGGGGTGGCTTTAATCGATGGCCGCCATTGTTTTTTTAACCATCTTGGATATCAACAAGGCACTCTGCCACCAAAAACATACAATCGATTATCTGTGTTCGTTCTGCGGAGAACTCAAGATAGGCCGCGGACACTATAAGTATGATGGCTGGAAAATAGTCTGTTGTCATCGTAAGTCTGCACCTCCAACCTACACACACATATGAAAATTAGTCTCAAGGCATTTTTTCACCTACTGATAATCCTTAGCTGAAACTCCATGTTCAAGTATGATGGTTAGAAAATAGTGTGTCGTAATTCTTGGTATGTGTGGGAAATCAAAACCCAAGCACAAGGAATTCAGACGGTGAGGGTGGTGGTGGTGTGGGGGGGGGGGCGGGAGAGAGACTTTAAAAGATTATACGGCACTGTCCCCAGTCTAAATATGATTCTCGATTTTTCGAAGAGGGGGACCACATGGAATGCAGAGAGGGATCCCGGAGTTTTTCATCTAGAGAATAAAAGACCAACGAATAGGCCTATAGAAGAATATTAATGCCCTAAGAATAAGTTTCGATTCTGAGTATGATTAATTCCTATTCCATACAAAACCCTGCAAAGTTCGTAAATTTTAAACTTAGTATGGTACAAATATTTTATTCATCCCTCATTATTTACACAATTGTAAGCTTTCTGGAAAGTCTCTCTTTAAAAAAAAACATAAATAATGTTAATTCGCGATGTTACAACTCCATTAATTAAATAAACGTTACGGCATTCTGTATCTAGACACACGCTAGTGTGTTGCGCCAAGTTAGACATCAATCATCACACCAACTCAATTGCAGAGGACGTAAACCATTGTAGCGACGCAACGCCGCATTGTAAGTGTCTTATATTCTGAAGCATAGTTGGGCACATTTCAGGTACTTGGGGGGAAAATAATAATACGGGATGAAAGCTTAAATTGTGGTAAAACGGACAGCAATGACCCACCTGACAAAAATTAACTCTTGTAGAAATATCAGCTAAGCGGCTTTCTGTACAAAATATGACCCTCAATAACGGTGCAAATATGTTTCTATAGTTTCTAGCTACTAATTCTAGCTAGTCCGCAAGTAGCAATGTTCTATTAAGTAGTGGTGCGATTAACTTGGCGAATGTTTTGGTGTGTTGCTATTACTTCTTTGAAGGGCCGAACCATTTAAACTTGGCGGTCCCTTTTACCAGTTTTGGTTTTGATATGATTTACAAATGTTACGAACAAACTGCTTTCTTTCGGCGAGTGGAAAAACAAACTTGCGTTACACGCAGCAGAGAGGACAATAATCACAGTCTTCTTAGAAGAACAGATAATAAAGGTAGAATTCAGAAATAACTCACGAAGTTTGTGTTCAGCACAAATGAACAGCCGCATGGCTAGAACACTGGCTTTATTCCGCAAACTAACAAGAGCATTCACAAAACTCAACGAAATAGCATGTAAACACTCCCGCAACCATACAACTGAATGGAGAAAATATTAATTAGAATTTGACACGACAACCGGAGACACTGTGAATGGGACCGCCCCTGCAAAACTTAATAGGCGTTCCGCGAAATTGTCGCAGACGAAAATCAATTCCAGGTAACAAGCTGTCAGACCAGCTGTTGACTAAACTTGGGTTTCTTCTTAATTTTCTCTTTCGTTAAACAAATCATGATTAAAGTCATCGCTCCATTGTAGAAATATTAGTTCATTGGCATTCAGGCGCTTGGCTGTTGTTAACAGATGTTTTACGTCTGGGGGACATAAATACTAAGATTTGGGCTTTCAGTGTCTTTGTCCGTCCCGTTCTTGAATATTCGACACCAGTTTGGTCGCCGTATCTTGTTAAGGATGTTGACCTAATTGAATCGGTGCAGAGACGATTTACCAAGGGATTCCCTGGCTTTCGTGAATTGGACCATATGGAACGACTCACTCGAGCGGGGCTGGAGCTGCTTGAATTACGTAGATTGCGCTTTGATCTCATTCTTACTTAAAAAATATTGCGAAATCTGATTAAGGTGGATTTGCCATTCTTTGACCTGGCACCCCTCTTGCAGGTTACGAGAGGCCATTCCTGGAAATTTGCGACCCAGGGTTCAAGGCTTGACTGCATGAAACATTTTTTCTCTGTACGCTTGGCAAAAGCCTGGAATGCTCTGCGTTCTGGGACTGTGAGCGCAAACACTGAGTCCGGCTCTCGGCGGGAGCTCATGACGGAGGACCTTAGCCCTTACCTCACGATCGGTTCACAAGCCTCCTCTTCCAACAATTAATGTACATTAGAACGACTTGCTCTTCGTTTTTTTTTTTATAGCGATTAAAATTATCACTGAAGGTTGGCGGGGTGCCTTGGATGGATAAGTTGCGTGAATACATTTAAATGGAAGCACAAATTGAAATTTCATCCATACATCACATTTTCATCCATTTTCGCCAAGCATTAGGCCCGAGACGCTACACTCAAGCAATTAACAGATCAATGAAGCTACGACTTTCAATTATTAACATTATTCCAATAATATTTCTTGAAAGTCCGTATTCACCTTTAATTCAATTTAATTAAAATAAATTTCGTTACGAAAAAAAAATTTCGAAAAAATGAGGAAGGGCCGGCAAGACCACTAACACCAAGCTTCATAATTGGAATTAAAAATTATGTATACCTGTCATATTTTGCTAAAAATGGTTTCTGTTTCAACAGTGTTATTTAAAAAATATTACGGGATGGTGCTATAACCACCTCAACTGGGAGACTCTCCCAAATTTTCTCTACACGATTTGAGAAGAAAAACTTTCTGCAAGTTCTTGAAAATGGAAGCACCGATGATTTGAGTGGTTGACTCCCGGTAACATTACACGAATTTAAGGAAAAAAGTGTCCATAGTCAATATCGTTGCTGGTCAGGCCGAAAGGAGTACGTTAAGCCAAGGTCATACATCAGTCTGCGTAATTCAGTGTGTCTGCCTAGACTTCTAGTCATTCTCTGTAATTTAAGTGGTTAATTCCGACAATTGTTTTGTAAATATTTGCTGTACAGACTCCGCATGATCAATGTCCTTAGCAACATGGGGCGACCCAACAGGGATCGCATATTCAAAAATGGGTCCTATGAAAAGGCAAGAAGTCCAAAACAAGGTCTTACAATCTCCAGATGTAAAGCTTTTTTTAATAATAGCTTTTCACTGTCTAGCCACCTTAACTATATTACAGCAATGGGGTGCCCGTTGAAGATTACTACCAACCAGTGTTGGGTTTTTGCTGGCAGGTGGTTAAAAACATGGTTTTTACCGTTTTTTTCCGGTTATTACCGGCTAAAACTGGCAAAAACCAGCAAACCGCTTCACACGCCTATTTCACAGTAAAAGATATTCGTCTCACAATATCTCTATGCAAATTTTCGACAGTCAGTTGCATAAATTTGTACAGATATTGTGAGAAGAATATCTTTTACTGTGAAGATAAGCGTATGATAAGTGAAAGAAGTGAATATGAATTTTCAGAGTAAACGATGTGACGTTTTCAAGGGTAGCCATTATGATTTGCCAATATTTGACTATTGTAGGGGACACTTTTTTTTAATTTTAATTCCAAGTCGATTTTTGCCATATTTTTGGCCAAAGTGGTTTTAACCACTTGGTGGCAAAAACCGGCCAACCTTGCTGTCAACCTTATAGAGTAGCGTTATGTGACGTCATCTTGGCTGCAAGAGAGAAAGCTGCAAGGGGCACTAGATTAAAATAGAGGGTTAAACAACGGTACTTCTAGTCAAGGCAGTGCTTTGAGAGCGGATTTCATAGGCTTAAAAAAACGTTGGTTTCTCCGATCCCTTATGCTGCTAGGTTGTAATCGGAAAAGTAAAGATTCCATTTGCTTAAAATTGTCAGCAACTGCCAACAAATCGACGAAAATCACGCGTTATAGGCCTAAGAAATCCGCTCTAACAGCATTGGCTTCAGTAAGACGGCGCTTCTTTTCCACCTCCAGTGACCCTTGCAGTTAACCCTGTTACTGGCTCCAGCATAGAGTTATATACAATAATACTACGTTGTGTCACTGCCCTATTGAGCAGCGTCAAGTGACGTCATATTGGCTACGAGACATCATTTGGAGGTAATAGCTACAAGGTGCACTAGATTAAAATGTAACGGAAAACAACGGCTTGTGTCTAAATCATTTTGATAATTTCGTCCTACTGTTAGCTTCATGCAAATCTCTCTCTTTACAATTTAAGCAAGGGTTGGAGTAGTGCATTCAGTAGTTGTTCATGGGGATAAGACGATTGGTGGATGGATGAGTGTAAAAAGCGGGGATGAGTGATGGATCCCATTCACCTGCTTTTGCGTTGGCGACTCTGAAGATGTGGTTTTGTTGGGTTCTTGGCAGTTGAAACTCTGCCGTCATTTTATTCAAACAAAATCTCAGGAGGAATATTGCTGAGGAATATCATTCTTTCCATGACTGTCCAACACGACGTAGTATTATTGTGTATAACTGTATGATGGAGCCAGTAACTTGGTTAGCTGCAAGGAGCACTGGAGGGAGAAAGAAAGATCGTCTTATTGAAGCCAATGCTATTAGATTGGATTTCTTAAGCCTACAACGCACGATTTTTGCTGTTGGAGAAAACAACGTTCTTTTAAGCCTAAGAAATCCGCTCTCAAATTAATGTATTGAGAGCGGATTTCTTAGGCTTAAAAGAACGTTATTTTCTCCAACAACAAAAATCATGCGTTATAGGCTTAAAGGTACATAAATCCCTCCGTTCTGGCCGCTTTACTCTGCGTCACCTACGCTAAATTATAGTTCAAACGACCGCAGCGCGCATTGCTCTAGACACTAGTCATACTCATTTCGGGGCCGCTGCATCGTGACACATCGTACGACCAAGTCGCACTCTTGAGCGAGGATTAATTATCCTTCCTCCAGGGCTGCGGCTTGCCAGCGATGTGGCGGGAGTTATACACCGCTCGGACCGAGCCGTTTAAAACAAGCCTAATAACATTCACGCACCACTACTGTCATCTGCATCGTACCCTTAGACCAGCAAATGAAAGGTAAATTAGTTTATATAAAACTATTTCCGGTAATATATCGAGTGAAACTGTTAAAATAATTCGGAGGGAGTTATGTGCCTTTAAGAAATCCATTCTAATAGCATTGGCTTCAATAAGACGATCTTTCTTTCTCCCTCCAGTGCTCCTTGCAGCTAACCCAGTTACTGGCTCCATCATACAGTTATACACAATATTACTACGTCGTGTTGGACAGTCATGCAAAGATTGATATTCCTCAGCAATATTCCTCCTGAGATTGTGTTTAAATAAAATGACGGCAGAGTTTCAACTGCCAAGAACCCAACAAAACCACATCTTCAGGGTCGCCAACGCAAAAGCAGGTAAATGGGCTCCATCACTCATCCCCACTTTTTCCACTCATCCATCCACCAATCGTCTTATCCGCATGAACAACTACTGAATACACTACTCCAACCCTTACTTAAATTGTAAAGAGAGAGATTTGCATGAAGCTAACAGTTGGACAAAATTATCAAAATGATTTAAACACAAGCATAATTAAAATAACCTTAACAAAATGACAATGCAAACAAATTTAATGGCATAAATAAATAACCCTCAGTATTACGAACTATAACACACAAAAATTAAATTACAACTACGTCACATACCTTTCACATGAGAACAAGGCCAGTCGAGAAAACAGCTTGTAAAAGCACCCAGACGCCAGATGGAAAAACTAAGATACGCGGAAGAAGAGAGAAGCGAAAACAACGAAGGTCTGTTTGACAATGATGGTTAGTAAGAGACCCACGAGACTCCAGAAAACCCCAAGATCGAAAAAAAAAAAACCCAATGCACGACCAACTGACATACACATCAATTTTTCTTGATACATTACTCCATACAGTCACAAGGCTTTATTCACCTATTAACAATCTTTTGGTAAGAATCCATGTTCAAATACATTGTCTCGGAATTCCTAGTTATTTATCTCCAACTTAGATACACACCAGTTTGTCTCTATACTCCACTAAGACTTTATTCACCCACCAATAACAAAGGATTCACCTATAGAGCAGTGACATTTGCCGCCATATTGGCACCAGTATGGGTTTTGGAGAGCATAACTACAAGGTGCACTACATAAAAATGGAGGGAAAAACAACTGTAGAGCAGATTTCTTAGGCTTAAAATAACGTTGTTTTTTCCAACAACAAAAACCGCGCGTTATAGGCTTAAGAAATCACTCTTCACAGCATCGGCTTCAGGATGACGCCCTTCTGTTGATCTCTGCAGTGCCCCTTGCATCTAACCCATTAAGGCTTCAGCATAGAGTTATATACAATAATACTACATCGTGTCACTGTTCTATTAACAATCCTTTGCTAAAAATCCATGTGCAAATAAGTTGGCTATAAAATTGTTTGTTGTATTCCAGGTAAGCACGTCTAACCCTGACACACATCAGTTTTTCTTGTTCAAATTATCTTCGTCCCTCCCTCCCTCCATCCGTATTTCAGGCACGTGGAGAAGTGTTGACAGCTGAGTCTACAAAAATAAAAACTTTGGGAGCTTTTATCCCAGTGAGCTTTGGTAAGAAAAACATTAATAAAACATGTTGATGTCGTTTCGATTTTGGTAGGAAGTCGTCATCAGACCAAGGACTCATAACCGTTCACAAACAGAGTTGAAGAAATTGACATGAAAAGCAATTAGAAACTGAATGAAGAACTGTCACTGATTGTGACCAAATTAGAAGCTTTGCTATACCCCTTAATTTGTAGCTGATGAATTGAAATAAAACTTTAGCCACTGCCTAGATTGCCTGGACTGCCAATTGAGAGATCATCACGTTAACACCAAACCACTTAACAATTTTTTAGAAGGTGGACGTCGTTTAGCATAACAAACAATTTGTCGATTCTGGTTCTGTAATCTGTCCTATGATGGGACAGGTCCATAGTATTGTTGTGTTGCTGGCCCCGGGTTTCCCTGAAGCTGCTCACAACATGACTGAGGGGACAATGGGGGGAAATGGGGTGGATTTTTAGGTGGTTGATAGCAAAAGTTGGGAGAAAATTTTGATACAAAAATTCCTAACGTTCAAAGCTTCTTTAACCTATGATGAAAAGATGTTACCCAAAGCGTGGTTCAGATTATGGTTGGTTTATTAGGCTCGCCTGAATTGCGGGGTTTGGGGCACTGAAGGATTCAGGAGGACATGAACGTTCGGCTTGTTTTGAATTTTAAATGGTGGCTAACAGAAAAAGAATACTTTTAAATGAGGCGGGATGCAGCTCACGCTATAGCATAGATTAAATCTGGGTTGATGTTACATTTATGGTTAGGGTTGGGGGAAAATATTCTAAATACAAGGCATCCAAACATGGCGATTGATGCGGGAGTGGGTTCAGTTGGGAGAATCAGGAGGGAAGTGAAGTTTTAAAAGCTAAAAATCCAAGCCAAACATTCGTCCAGCACGTGGGGTTACAATTGATTGCTCACAAAACGTCAAACATAACAGTGTGTCATTGTTTATAACAAAAGGTGATAAAAAAATACAAAGTCTTCAGTCTTGAGTGTTACAATCATTGTTGAATTCTAGAGGTTACATCGGGTGTTCAGATCGGCAGCTCGATATCGGCTATCGGCGAATGTAAACAAAGTCTCTACAGTATGTCTTATTTCTAATGGAACTCTTTGCAACATCCTCTTTGAATAAAATTAATTTCCGAAGTAGTTGGCTGATCTAGCGAAGCAACAGGGTTTAAAAAGAAAAAAAGCCCAACCCTATGGTTTTCTAGTTTTATCGGCGCTTTCGGGCTTTATCCAGGTTTATTAACTTAACGTTTCTGTGTTAATTTATGCGTGTGTTATATGGATAGTATAGTAGTAGTTAGGCTTGGTTAAAGTACTAACACAATAATGCAGTCGTCATTACAAGACACCACTCTTTGACAAAAACATTTCTTTACAAACAATTAACAAATACCTTGAAAATAATTAGCTATTTATTATGAAATGTCTAGACACACGCTATTGTGTCGCCGCCAAGTAACAGTAGATCATCCCATTGTAGACATTCGATTGTTAAAAATTGATTGTTAATGATAAAAAGGCGGCTCACTAGCAGACATGTGTCTGTTAACTGTAAGAAACTGAAAGCATATTTTGGCATGTTGAGGATAAATCCCAATGCGACAGAAATGTTTCAAATTGTGGAAAATGTAAGGGGGAGGGTCAGAGATTAAGAAAAACTAAAATTTAAAGGAAGAGTGTCCACCAATTATAGAGACAAAGATGCGTCAATAACGTTGTTTTTATGTTACCATCTAGCTAGCTAGCTGGCTAGCTAATACGATTTTTCCCATGTTAAATCCCATAGACTTTTTGCTCATGGCTAGCGCAAAATTGAGAAGGCCTACGTACCTGAACTTTTGCACACGGATGCATGGAGATCTGAGGATGGTCTTTTTGTTGGTTTGGGGGTTGTAGGGGTCAGGATAAATGCGTGGGAGGGTTTTGAAATTCGCCACCGGCGAATTTAAATTTCGATTCTTTTCCAAGTTACAACCAAAGATTTTAAGCAACAATGGCTTGAACAATCAAGACTGGTCCTTAGATTTATTGTAAAAGCCTGGACGAACTAAAAACTGAACTGTAACGAAGGACAAAATAAAGAAACCTTAACGTTGCCGTGGATTGCGTAAGAATAAAGGGATGCACGTTAGATGATGGTTTCGCAACAATACGAGCATACACGAGCTAATGGTTTTTTTTTGTTAATAACCCACATATAAAATGCTTCGTGTTCTGCTGTTTTAGTAACAGCGACCTTCGGGGGTTTTACATGACTAAATGTGAACGAAATTTTGAAAAATTAAGGGGAAGGTGCAGGGATAAACAAAACAACTGAAGGGGATGCGCTGATTGAGTGAGCGAAGCGAACGAAATCAGCGATTGTTAGCCAGTGTGTGCAAAAATGGGGTCTGAAGCATCTTAAACAGACGGTGTAACCTTATGTACGTTCACAGTCCTATGAAAGTTGTGATATCCACCCAAAACCCAAACTGGTAGAAAAACCCGCCAAGTTACCAAAAACGGTCGGCCTTTGAAGGTAGTGATATCATTCAACCAGGGAAAGGCCGCCTAGGTTAATCCTATTAGCCAAGTTAATCGCACCGCATAATACTTTGGATGTTAAATGAAAACTTGAAGATTGCTACCGCTAGTAGCAATCTTCTAGTTTTCATTTAACTTTCGAACTATTAGTATATATGTACGATTAACTTGGCTAATAGGATAAACCTTGGCGGCCTTTCCCTGGGTGGAATGATATCACTACTTTCAAAGGCCGACCGTTTTTGGAAACTTGGCGGGTTTTCTACCAGTTTGGGTTTTGGGTGGATATTTAATATAGGCTAACAAAGAGGACCAAAAGCCAATACAGAATGATGCAAACCTAGTTCCGTTTCCTTTTGTACTTAAATGTCAAATGCCTGAGTGGGAATTGAACCCTCGGCCTTTGTTCTCAAAGGTCGACGGTACAATTCCCGCTCAAGCAGTCGAACATTTAAGTCCAAAAGGCAACGGAAATAGGTTTGCATTTGTATTTATTTAATACGGGCTAACTGTTAGCTACTTTTATTTATAATGTAGCCGCAGGTGGGATGATTTTTTTTAATGTAGGCTGGTAAAAATTAGGTAAAATAGGTGGCAAAAACCCACTACTGGGTTTTAGTTTGGTTTCTTTCTGGTGGGTACGATCAAAAAAAAAACAAAAAAACAAGGTTGGGGTCTTCGAGCAAAGCGTGAGAAGCGAGTGAGGTCGAATGCTCGAATGAATTTGGATATCGTGTGTTTGTATGTGTGCTTAGAGCATATACCTATGGAAAGGAGCATATTCCTATGAAAGGGAGCATATTCCTTTGGAAGGGAGCATATTCCTATG
>JAHWFP010155746.1:0-10171 GCA_023313725.1 Lithobius niger
TTTTTTTTTTAACAATAGCGTTTGGAGTCAACAAATCTATGTCATCACGATTGCGTTACCAGTGCAAGGTGTGCCATCTCCTGTTTAACACTCATTCTGCACTGCGTATGCATCTGAATATTCACAAAGAGCGTTTCAAATGCGCCGTTTGCAGTCGTTGCCTTACGTCAGCTCATGGCCTCCAGAGCCACATGAAGACACATGCCCCAAGACAACAGTTCAAATGCAATTATTGTAACATTTCCTTGCCATCAAACGGTTACCTACGTAATCACATGGCACGGATTCATGGTTCTGCTCTGAAAGTAATTGCTTCACCGCATCAACTTTAAGCAGAGCTGCAATTAATGTAACGTTTCCTTACCTTCTGCTGGTTACCGACGTAATCACATGGCAACGATTCACGTTTCTACTGGGAAGGTAACCGCCTCACTGCGTAAACTTTAAGCAGAATTATACTTGGAACGAAAATGTGTTAACAACATTAAAAATGTGCTAACAACATTAAAACTGGCAAGATTCCATGCCACTGTAGCGCTAAAAATTATTTTTTTGTGTATTGCTTGTGCCTTTGCAGCACTATACACTTTTAGTGTTTAATAGATATGTATATTGATTCAATCAAGAATTTATAGGGTTGGGGAGGAGAATTTGTGACTGAGACCCAGACTGAAACGCCTTAGATATATTCGCATTAGTTCAGTCTTAGTTTATAGAGGGCGCCACGTGTTTTATGTGGGAATTTCTACTCAGTTGTTAGCCTAAAATTAAACTAAACTGAACGAAACTAGCTTATATTTAATTATTATTTAGCCTAGCTTAGTTGTAATTTAGTTTACTTTAGATTTGGGCTGAAAAATGGGCAAAAATTACCAGATAGTACACATGGCACCCTCTGAAAACTCGGACTGAACTAATAGGGACGAATCTAACGTGTTTCAATAGGGACTTTTTAGAGTTTCAAATTCTCCTCCCAAACCCTATAAATTCTTGGTTCAATTTATCTTTATTTGAATCATTCTAATTGCAATAGGAGTGGGCATCAATGGATCACAACAAAGAAAGTCCTATGGCTTGATTCAACCACAACACTGTTAAAACTACTGAATTTTCAATTTGATTCATGGTTCGTATGTATTCGTAGTTCAATGTATGTTTCAGTAGTTCATTTATTATTTACGAGCACATAAAAAGTCCTATTATTGCAACATACAAGTAGAAATCACCTGAATTTCATCAACTACTTACTTAGTTTTCACTACTAAGTGTGGTGCACAGAACTGTTCCACCATCACAACAAAACAAGTCCGATGGCTTGGTTCCCCCAAAACACTGTTAAAATCAACTAAATTTTTTAAGATTCATGGTCTTCATTTTCAAAGTATAACTAGTTGCAGAGCACCGCGTTCCTATTATATGACTGACCTGGTCAGTTCTATAATAGGAACACATTGCTCTGCAACTAGCTATACTTTGAAAATGAAGACCATGAATCTTTGAAAATCAGTTATTTGTACAGTGGTTTGGCTGAACCTAAGCCATCGGACTTGTTTTGTTAAGTTGGTAGAACAATTCTGTGCACCACACTTACTTAGTAGTGAAAACTAAGAAAGTAGTAGATGCAATTCAGGTGATTTATACTAGTACGTTGCAATAATATGCCTTTTTACGTGCTCGTAAATAAGAAATAAACTATTGAAACATACATTGAACTACGAATAAAAAACTAGTGCTTAAAATTTGGTAAAGCAGGTATCATAAACAATCTTCAATTGATGTACTTTCCAAGATCTAAAAATTCTGTAGTGAAAAAAATAGTTTCATACTAAAATTCATCATATGGAAATTCGTGGTAGTGATTTGTTGTGTCTTAAACCATGCATCGAAAAAAATTGTTGCACACCAAAATTCAGGAGCAAATACAGCGGAAAACGAACTGATTTACATAGACAAGGACTAACTTAGTGCTGTGTAAAGTCTTTGTTTAACACTACTGTCATGGCAGGTTGCAGTTGCCACTGTTCTGGTTTTCTTTAACATCATTTCACATCTGTCCAATGATCAATCTAAGGTTCGTAAGGATGATGCACTGTATCATCAGCCTCAGTGTTAATATTTTCAGTTTGAATACACGATCACCAAGATACATTTGGGGAAGAGAGGTTTGGGTCCTGAATATGTCTTCTGATGTTTTTGGGCGAATTGGCAATTGAAACTGCAGACGTAATCATTCTAGCTGACACATGCTAATATTTATACCAAAACAGTTCCTTGTGCTGCCTCAAAGAAACTGCTTGTAATAGTAGTAAGATACGAGGTGTCTGAAGATGATATGCACTGACAGCACTCGTCACAGTGTTGCCCCTACACTAATTATGCTATCAGCATCTGTCAACACTTCAGACGGAGTTTGTATACTTCTTGTACACACACTTCACTCTGCAGACGATCTGTACTGACAGTACACAGACTACACATCGATCCGTACCTGCTCAGCCTCCACACGAATTGTATACTGGCTGTGCATAGTCTGTGCAGTGGTAGTATACATTCTAGTCATTGCTTGTATACTATCAGTGTGGAAGTGAGGTGGTACATATTGACGTGTACTGTCAGTACACATCGTCTTCAGAGTGTATGCAATCTGTGTGGAGACTGAACTCGTATTCAGTGATGTGTACTGTCAGTGCATGGCATCCACATGGTGGCAGTACAGCCACAAAGGTTACTTACATGTAGCTTCTGATTTGCTGCATTTGCATAATATGTGTTTTTGGATTAACCACCAAGTATGCAATTCACTTCGATGAACTATACGAATAAGTGTCAGGAATGACATGCATTTTTTATTGAACGATATGACGAAGGTGTGCTTTAGCAATTTTCATCTGAAGCAGGTTTATCAGCTAAAGCACGTTTCGGCCTTGCGTTGCATTTAGGTACATTTTGTGTACAGTAACTAACTAAAGTAGCTTTGTGTAAAAATCTGAATCAGCTGACTCTTGATTATTGTTAGTTCTCAGGAGTTAAAGATGTTTTTGTATTGATCGTTATTTCACATGGTGCGTAACCTGGCAGTTTGTGCTAAGAAATGGTACCAAGTACAAATTGAATCTGTAAATTATTTCAGGCATTTAACTTGCTTACTCTTGATTAAACGTGTACGAAAAATGTTTCGTTTAGGAATGATAACACAAGACCCCTCTTAGATTTTTTTTGGCCGTGTTATGTAGAAAATTCATTTGTAATACGTATTGCATTTTACAATTTTTGCGTTAATCTGAAGTCATATTTAGTAGGAAAACCTTTATGTTGTATTTTAGTTATGTTTTAGCCTTTCAGTTTAAATCTGTTATCAGTAAGTTTTTTGAATTGCTACTGTAAAGTAATATTTAGTGGAAAAACTTTTTGCAACTTGTTTTACATTTTTCAATTTTTATCTCGAATGCATTTGACCTGCTACCTTATAAACGTTCACTATGAATCATCATTATCCTGAATTATCCCATTGACTCTATTATCTGTAGCCCAAATAAACCTCCTATTGTAAAGTGCTATTGCGTGATGTCAGCTAGTTCCGTTCGTTTTCAAACTGCAAAACTAAACAATTTGTTTTGCAGTTAGATTCAATAAGATTGTGTTATCCCATTCCAGAAGCTTTCGAAAACATTAAAAGGACATTATTAAAGAGAGAGATTAAAGTGGTACGAACATCTATTAGCCTGTTAAGCAATTTCCGAATCCTCTATTAAGAGAAAATATGAAATGAAACAAAATGCAGCCGAGGTGACTAACAACACTGTTTTTTGTCATTCTATATGGGAAGTTTGAATGCAAAAGAGTCCCCGTTTTTCTGAACACAAACAGCGTACCCAGGATTTCATGTTAACTCCTGCAGCATTTCCTAGCCGAAAAAAAATGCAGTAGTTTCGCAGTCGCTTCTGTCTAGGGTGAAGTCCCGTTTCGCCAAATAGAAAGCAGATTAAATGATTTTACCTAAAGGGCAAATCCCGTTATCCCAAATCTAATTTGACAAAATTTTAGGTACACAAAATTTAATATATTATTCCTATCTAATGGGGATTTAAAAGGCAAACATTTAACAGGAACAAGAATGGCAGAATAAGAGCAATTGATTTATTTGCGCTTTGAAAACTGGCAATACAGACGAAAAAACGTGTAGGCTACTTTAAAAAATATTGTTTGGAATGCTTGGTCGTCACCAGGTCAACGCCAAGGTTCCCTTTTAAAAATAGTTGGTTATACACGTGACGGTTGGTCTTTCCCAAACGGGAATTCCCGTTTGGAAGAATCCTGTTTCGTAGAATCAAGACATTAATTAAGACCTTAACGCTGCAGAAGTTGAAGATGCCTAATTGGAAAGAATTTATGATTCGTTGCAGTTTCTGATGTTATATGTTTAGCCTGAGTGAGCGCAGCAGCGCGAGTGAGGTACGTAATTTGAAAAAAATTATTCTGCGAAGTGCCTAAAATTTCATGAATGGTATTAGGCGTAACGGCATTCGGCGAAACGGGATTTGCCCTTTACCCCTCGTATACGTCCACGTGTTTCTTGACGCGCGTAGATGCAGACACAGAAAAGAAAACTGGTTTCTCCCTTGTCGCTTACCCATAATCCAGTGCGAATCGGCAGCGCGTTGGAGTTAGCGTAGGCTCAACTTTTCCGCGTGAGTCGTGCGGCAGGACGGGTTTTTCTGCCCTCCAGCTACTACAAAACTGTGTATTCAATAGAGGGATTTATAAATAGGTCAAGTCAGTAGGTCATTCTCTCCCCTTTTTACGCGTGATCGTGGACACACCAGTGTTGCTTTCTTTTCTGTGTCTGCTTGTATGCGCGTCAAGTTACGCGTGGACATATACGAAGTGTTAGGGTAAAGCTTTTAATCTGCTTTCCTTTTGGCAAAACATGATTTGGCAAAATGGGTTTTGGCGAAACGGGACGTGACCCTGTCTAGCACTTCTAAACAAAAGGAATGAAGACGGAAGTAAGAAGTGATTCAATGTTGTAAGTGAAGAAAACCCAAACAATGCACAAGACACTTCGTTTTCAAGCCAAGAAAAACAAGCAGTCTGCTTAGGTCATAGAAAAACCCTTAAATTCTAAAGAAATGGATAAACAGAATGGATCAACAAAAACCTAAAAGTTGTAAAACATTTTGGACCTAAGGCAGCACAGAAACTGCTAGTAGGAAGACCTCACTTGCTGCCTTCTAATGCAGGTAGGAAGTGGGAAAGCCTTGCATCCTGCCTGACTTGTATTGGCATAGTTCGTAGTGGGAAAAATCAGTCATGCCTAATTTGTGGAAACTAGGAACACTGGAACTCAACCATCTGGGTCAAGTTAAGCCCTAGTAACCAAATGTATGCAAGTCTTAGTGATCTTCCTAGTCATGTACCCTTATTTTCAGTTTATTTACCTAAAATTCGAGTGGCACCAGCAAAATTTACGTGGGTGCCGTAACTATGACTGCCATCATTACCAGACGTTCTCTAACATCTCAATGCGATTGCGAGTGTTTGTATGACGCACATCGTACTGTCGAACTACCTCTGTAAAGCGCTTCGGGTTCTGTATCGCCAGATGAGAGACAGTGCTACGAACGGGTGTGTATAAGGCTCACGAAGGTGACACAGATGTAATGCGCATCCATCTGATGCACTTCGAAATGGTCATGTGAACGTAGTAAATGTTTAATTGATATTAAATGATCAATTGGTAAAAATTGTCCTAGGCCTGGGTGTCAACCATTCAGTTGAATGGAGCCCCTAACAAGCAGACGTTTCTGCTCTTTCACTTGCTGACCGTATTCGTTTTGCCCTTGTCTTCAGCCTTTCGTTAAGTTAATCCTGAATTTCAAGCAAGCCTTTCCTAAAACAAGTGTTCTCTTTTTGTGGTGGTTAATTTTCAGCGGCAACTCCTGTATTTCTGCAAAATGTATCAAATTATGCAAATCTGTACTACGGATGCTTTGAAGTATAAAAACCAGAAAAGAGAGTGTCCATTGGATGAAGTTGCCTTGTTCAGATGAGCTGGCTTAAGTTGCACAACTACTTTACTAACGATTGCATTGTTTTCTTTCGTACATTCTTTTGGTTGTTTTAAAAATGTCTCCAGTTACTTGTCTGTGCAGCTCCGTGCTTTTAGCCAGTTGTGTTATAAGGCATGTCTCCTATCATGAACTGACTTAAATGTTTAGAATGCTGGAACAGGAGCTTATTTGACGCAGAAGCAATAATCAAATTATTAAAGTTTCAGCATTTTTGGGTTATCTGCAAATAAATTTGGATGGAGTTTTGGTTTAGTAGCATTCGAATAGTATGTTATAATCTTACGATTTTACTTTGGTATTCCAACGGCACCCTCATTAACAGCAAACACACAAAAATTTAGCTTTAATTTTAAAGCTTTCTCATTAGACAGGAAGGCTAAAAAACTCCAGTGATAACAATAATAGCTTCATTAACCAAATTAATAGATAATTTTAGAAAATTGTTAGGTTTAAAACATGAAAGCCACTACTGTTACATGTAACTGTTGTCATTCTTCAGTTAAACAGAAGGTGAACTGGTTACTACAAGGTGCACCAGGAAAAGGCAATCACGCCACTCCGGACACCCATGTTTGCTGTTATTGGGAATTCCAGTCGGCATATTGAATAAAATTTTAATTATTCCAACCTGTAGGATGAGAAGATTCTAATATTAAAGCCATTTCATTTTATACATATTGGTAAACATTTTTGTGCACAGTCCTTGCAGAAACCAGTCCATTTAATTTACCCCGTTAGCTGTTCTGATCACTGACTACTATCCTTCTTTCTTTCCTTCAGGTTCTCGCAGCAGGCTAATGGATTACAGTCAGAGACCATCAGGTGGACGTTTTGAATGCAACATCTGTTCTCTTCGTTTTAATACTTACACAGCATTGGGCATGCATCGCAACATTCATCGTGAACGCTACAAGTGCCAGGAATGTGGCCGATGTCTAACTACTGCTGCCAACCTCCAGTGCCATCTCAAAACTCACATCCCTCGAACAAACTTTATGTGCAATTTCTGTAATTGTGTTCTTGGTTCCAGAGCAAAATTTGAGAATCATCTCCTGAGATTCCATGGAACTAAAGGGACAGAATAGTTGCTGACAATTGCCTCGAAGCAAATTACAATTATTATCGCAGAAGCTCCCATGCTTCTGAATGTTGCGTGCATTGAAAGACTGTACAAACTACATAAACACGAACATTGCTAGCATTTACGATTCTGGGTGCATTTAGGTAGTAGCCTTTTCTTACACAAAACCCGCTACATGGGATAAATTTAACCAAAAACTCATTTTTAGGTATTGCCCTAAAATTGCGTACTCAAATTCCAGTTACATGTCACAACAAGAATACATGCTTCAACATGGCAGCCATTTTAGATATTTTAGCTTATCGGTTCGTAAACAAGCCATGAATACAGCCGTTTAGATATCAGTTCGCCACTTTCTATTACAATAGGGGTGTCTAACTGACATAAATCTAAGCCCACATGCAAAATTCGCACCTAGAGCCAATTTCTCTACTATTTCTTTGCCGTTGTTACTAGGTGAATACGTTCTATTGACACGTCGAAAGGCAAATTTTAAGATGTGAGGCATAACCACGCCCTTTACCCTATGTTTTGTTACCGCGGGAACTAGATGAATACGTTCTACTAATGTTCAAAGGCAAAATGTTTAGGACACGCGGTACAACCACCCAATTGCCAAACGTTTAGTTCCCATAGTTACTAGGTGATTATGTTCGATTCACACGTCGAAAGACAAATGTTTTTACAGGTGTGCGAGGCCTAACAACCATTCAATTTACCATCAACTAAGCAAATGTAAAAAGAGTACGTGAAAGCACTCTTAACAGTGGACCAGCTGATATTGTGCATGCATGCTATGAATCCATGAGTTTGCTTTTGGTGTACTCTAACCTAGCGTACATAATAGTCAGCTACCTAGCCTAGCACAAGTAATCGTAAATGTTTACAAAGTACAGAATTACAACACGAGGAGTTATTTAATAATAACAAATTGTATACATATGTTCGTCTTGCCACCTCTGTTTTTATCTTGCTCAAGCAACTGCTTTGAAATGAGTCTTGTTAACCTACAAATGTACATATTAAAATAAACTAGTTAAATGAGTTGTTTTGTGGGTAACTATCATCCTCTGCCGTTGGCGCAAGCCATACATTCATTGCGCATGCATCACCATGCAGCAAACACTTCCACAGGTCTCTTTGTTGGCAAGCACTCAACAAAATCAAAAAACCCGTATGTATCTTGGTATCGTTGAGAGAACAAGAAAATGGACAAAAGGAAAAAATAAAAAAGTAGTTATGGTCTGTAATATTGTGGTTTCTGTTCAACGTGGAAGAAGTATTCTTAATTGAAATTCAATTAAGGCTAGTAAACATTAAGCATAACACTTCCATACAGTTATCAACGAAATATATTGCAGATAGTGTAAGATTTTCTAAGGCAGGCCACCAACGCCACAGCTGGACACACCTGATTACGTTTTTGGGCGATCAGTGTGGAAATCCATTGTGGAGACTTTATTAAAACCTGTTTGCATCAGTGTGCTAAACCAATGAAGTTTTTCCCTCTGAAGAACTGAAGTCCAGTAAATTATAGTCATGCACTTATTTTTCAAACCCTCAGCTTCAATCTTCCGCTGTACATGCAGTTAAACCAAACCCATTCAGTCTATGTTAAAATAATGAAGCTTTTTCCCTCTGAAGAACTGAAATCCAGTATATTATAAGTCATGTATTTATTAACACTGGCGATAGCCAGTGTTAGTAAGGGTCGACCTAGGACCTCTGTGTTAAACTCTCAACTTTGAGAGCTTATAACTCCGTCAAAAGTAAACATATTTAAACCAAATTTGGAATCTAGCCTTGACTAGTAAAGGCCTGTCTGCAGTCCAAAAATTGTGAAATTCGGTCCAGCCAAACCCGAGATGCAGACAAGGGCCAAATAGACAACTTCTTGTTCAGCTTCTTCTTGTTGTTGTTGTTGTTCTGGGGATACTTTCGTCTGTCCTCTCTACAGGTCAAACCATTTGTCCTATAAAGCTGGTTCTTAGCTCATTTTACAGGTATTGCTCTGTAGATGTGCCCTTTTCATAAGGCCTTTTCTAATTGGTCAAGTGGTTCAGGGGTTACGGAGCTCTAAACTACCAGATTGATTGTTTTACATTGTTTTAAACATTGTTATTATGCAACAATACCAATTAGCAAACATCAGCTGCGAGACATAGACTGAAGATTAAAGGATTTGTTTCTATTGTTAACATTGGCGATAGCTAGATTAGTGAGGGTCAGCCTAGGGTCTCTTGTGTTAAACTATCAGCTGTGACCGCCAACTGCACTGTTTTACAGTTTAGCTGCAATTCTACAAGTAACACGAATTAATAAACAAAAACGGAACGTTAAATGTTTAGAGTAAGGATCTAAAAGTCAAAACCTAGAAGGAACACGGACAAGCTTTGACAGTTAGGGTCTAGGTGTAAAATAGGTGTAAAACTCATTTTAATTCTGAAACTTGATTTTTGGTTCTTATTTTGCATTTGCTGATGCACTAAAGTCGAATCCAACTCTTCAGTGCAACACTGCCTTTCAACAGGCAAGTCGCCTGACAAATACGCAACAGGCCACACTCCCGATTTGGACAAGGTGCAACTCCACTAGAGCCCGGTTCAAGGAAGTAAGCCAGAAGGATGGTTAGATCAGGGTTTATTTCCAGGGCCACGCGATCTGTCCTTTAGAGATGTTGTTCAGGGGTTCATGATGCTCTAGAGTGGGCTGTAGCAGAGTGGCATATTTCAGGAGGAGATGCTGCTGGTTAGGGGACCAGCTCCCAGAGACAAGCTCAAGGGGCCTGCATGGCCTTTTATACCTAGAGCTAGAGACAGAAGCCACCACAGGTGGTGTAAGGTATTTCCTGTATCATATCCTGCTATCCCATGAGCCTCCTCCGCCAGCAGCCAGCCTTAGTGACAGATTATGCCAGAGCTTCCCTGACCTCTGATCTCTAGGGACTGGACCATACATCAAAGTGCATAGCATCACTGGAATACATTATCAATAATAACAAATACACATAGTATACAAT
>JAHWFP010155746.1:15171-30278 GCA_023313725.1 Lithobius niger
TTTTTTTTTTATATTGGAGTACAAATGTCAAATTGAACGGACGAATGCTCTCATCTCCAAAATATGTCAAAGCAAACCTCCTGATAAATTCCACGTAAATTTGTTTTAAATAGAGAAAAACCCATACATTTTCTGTAGCACTGTACGGATCTTATTAGTAAAAATGTACTTATAGGATCCTATAAATAAATCTTATAAGTAAAAATTTACCTTAGCTTTGTCATGGGATAGCATATCCTGACTTTAACTCATAATCCAACTGAACATGAGAAACTTTGTAGTAGAGTTACATTCTACGCTAATTCGAAAACAGAGCCAGCCTGACAGCTAGAACTTGTAAGTCGTAGCACCAGTCCAGTAGATCATAAGACCAAGTTGTGCACAGCATACAGCTGCAAATTTCTGGCTAAAAAATATTTAAAAACTGTCAAGCGGTTTGTTTTTTTAACGGGAGACAGTTTCCAAATTCACCTTTGTTGAATTTCAAAATGTCATAGCAACATTTGCAAACTCTTCTGCGCTTGTTCGGCTTACTGGAAAGTAATGCTATTGTTTTCATAATTTCAGCAAGTTTGGTTCTTGAGCGTAGGGAAATTGACGAATCCTTGGTGAGTGCATTTAATTGCAGTCCAGTGGGAACGAAATGCTAGCATTGTTTCCTGGCAATGATATGGTAGTATAACATGGTGGCAACGAAATGTTAGTATTTCTGCACTCTAACGTTGCTGTGCACAATACGTCAGACTGGGAGGGTGTGTGTATCCCGGGGAAAGGCAAAGCTCCAAAATTGTGTGGGCTTTTTTACCTTTGCAATCCATGGATTGCTATGCATTTTGCGTGAATTGTGACCATTTGTGCGCATTTTTTTGCAATACAGGAGGCCCCGAACTACAGAATGGGCTTCCCCGGGGATCCCCGGATTCCCAGGCAGGCCAATCAAACATTGTACACATCACTGTACCAGCGCAACCTCCAGTTTAAATATGCACCGCCACTACATAAACAGTATACTACCAGTACGTTATTTTTAAGGAATCTGCTGTGTATGCAGTGATGTGCATTATCAATGCACAGTGTCTTCAGTGAGTACACATTTCATGTTCACCACTGTGTTTAAGAAAATGTAAGCACTGGAATGAAGTGTGATTCAAAAATGAAGAAAAAGAGCAGAACTTCAAACTCAAACCAGCCATTTCGAGGTAATAAAAACAAAAGAAAACACATAATTGCATAATGGAGCAAATAGACAGCAGAATGAAGACGAAACTGGCCAAGTAAAAACAAACAATTTAAAAGTTTTTTTAAAGTAGAATTTAAAAATATGTAAAAGTAGGAAGAGGAGAGAGACCTCTATGTGCTGAATGCAGAAGAAGAAGTGGCGATTATTGCATGTGGTATCTCACCACTAGGGTAATGTGATTAACACCCCGATCACACGCAATAGTCGCCACTTCCTCTTGTGCTTTCATCACTCTCCTCTCCTCTTCTTACTTTTAAATATTTTTAAATTCTACTTTTTAAAAACTTGTGAATTGTGTATTTTGACTTTGGCAGTTTCTTTTGCATTCTGCTGTCTATTTGTGCCAGTTTGTTTTTATTCCCTTGATAATGAGGTGGAGTCAGCTCGAAACGTCGGGTTTGAGTTTGAAATTGTGCTTTTTTGCGCTCTATTTGAAACACACCACCACTGCTAACAAATAAAAAAATTGTTTATTTTGGGTGGTGAAAGTTCCTTTTTTCCTCTTAGTTAACTCCTTCAGCTCCAGGATGAACATTTAGATAGAGGTCGTTTTCTTAAAGTCGCATGTGCACGCAGCCCGGTTATGAAATAGGGTCACTCATCCTCTTCACAGGTGACTACCACCCAAAGCTGTGACCACTCGGCTGTACTTTGCTCAATACTTTTAGGTTATCATGGAACCCTCGTAACACTTTGTTTAACTCCAAGGACGAAAACAAAGCTTAAGGAGGCTTCCATGATAACCTGATAGCAATGAGCAAAACATATCCGAGTGGTCACGGCCGGCCTTGGCTGATAGGCCTTGGCATTAAGTGGATGAGCGAACCCAATCGACTCCAAGGACGAAGTTTTTATTTGCATGTTTGCTTGGGCTTGGTTCCCTGACACTGAAGTGGTACCCGCCTTATTTCCTAATGTTGTCTTCCTTGTAACAAATTAACCAAACCACCTTGCTTAAAAAATGCTAATTTATGTAGCTACTTATTAACTCTTGCGAAAACCTAATACTGAGTTCCATGAGTTTTTTGTCATATTCTTTGTTTTTAGAGTCGCTGAGTACAAGACATGACCATGAGTCTCCTGCTGCATCAGTCCAGTGCAAGACATGCTTGCAGATGTTCAATAGCCTCGCAGCATTACGTCTGCATCACAACATCCATCAGGAGAGATACAAGTGCAATAAATGTGGCCGTTGCCTCACTACTGCTACCAATCTTCAGTATCATCTTAAGACGCACAATGTTCGTCCAGCGTTTAGATGCCCTGTGTGCAAGATAGTTATGTCGTCTCATGCGTTTCTGCGTAATCATCTGGCACGCATACACAATATTTATTCGTAGTTTGCCTGATGCACGTTGTCTGGTACGCTAGGTTAAAGAAATTACTCATAGACACTAAACAATAATTCGTGCCGTTTGCATTGTTTATCTATCATTAATGTGCGGTGGTGACGTCATGCTAACACATCCCCATACTAAAAGTGTAGTCGTTATATGCGGTTATTCTGAAAACCCACACACGTCACCGTGGGTTAATTTTGATTATCCACGCTTTTCTGATATTCTAACACTTTTATGGGGTCTACACAATCCCTAATCCACCATGTGACAGCTCCATAACGACACATAATGACCAACTTTTCATAACTACACAACATAATTCAGCCAGCATACCCCATTGTAAAACCGGCTTAAACAAGCAAATTTGCGACTGGCGACATTTTTCACGGTACCGACAAGGAGAAAAAATGTCGCAAGCTAAACCTAACCCGACAACCTTGTGTCCCGACAGTACAAAAACTTGGTTACTGATACTTTGAAATACACCTAAAAACGCATGACTCAAGCGAATAGTGCATTTTATACTCTATTCTTATTATTAGACTGTTAAAATAGAAAAAAAATCCGGTTTTTACCTTAAACAGAAAAGTCGGTAAATGGGACGGGGTAATCGTCTCGCCTTTAGCTTTAACTTTCCTGGACAGGAAGTTTCTAAACGGGAAGTTTCCGTTCAGGAATTTAATAACTCCTTGTAAAAAATGTTAAATTAATTTTGAATCATAAATAAAATTTATAAATCAAAATTAAAAAAAAATCAAATAAGTTGGTAAGTTTGCTTGACGTCACACCTTACCATTAAAACACATATCCGTGAAGATAGGCAGTTAACCGGCGATAATTGCTCGTTTGCTCGAAATGGGCCAGTCCAATGTCTCGGGGATTTAGAGATTTCTCCACCCCCTCGACATTGGACTGCCCGTTTCCCCCAATCGAGCAATTATAGCTGGTTAACCGCCTATCCCTCAAGGATACCTACTACTTAATTAAATTTTGCGTTTGAGTAGAAAAGATAATAGAAGTATCACCATATATTCTTCTCTAGTATATTTAGCATTGTTGGAAGTAAAGCCAGAATCTTTTAATAATCCATCTTTTATGCAATTTAATTTTTTTTAAATCCTTGATAAAATTTGAAAATCTTGGTTTAGTTCTAAATAATGATTGATTACAGTGGACACTCTCTTTTAGTGTAAGAAGGTTTCATTACATTCTACCAACTGGTAGTAAGATGAGGCTATTCTTGGGCAATTAATTATTTTCTAACAATGACGAGACAAAAGTTTCATTCCCATTAAATGGATTTAACACTGGTTTTAATTTTGGGCTAGATTAAACGATGCCTGACGGTTCATTTTTGTGACGTCATAATGAGATAGCCATTGATAAAGGGTGAGTGAGGCCTTTTGCTATCTGATTGGCTAGTTGAGTCGCGTGATACGTACATTATAACACAGAGACGTTGCATGTGTGGATGTCACCCAACATCAGCGTGCCCTCTAATATTCTGAAATTCTGCTCTCCCCACCTTTGTTCTCAGGAAACTCTCCTCATTTAGTGTTTATTCCTACAGTATTTATTTATGGGACAATGTTCTCGTCATTTTAGTGTTTTATTTGAAATGAGTTTCCAGCGTCTTACATGTGTGATATATAGTGAGCCTGAGAATTTTTCATATTTTCGGAGGTATGCCTTAGTCATTATGTTTCAGTTAAAAACGTGAATGTAGATTCAAAAATGATTTGCTTTAATACGCGTTAATGAAATACGGAATACAAAGGGAATTTCATCGTGACAGGCTCTTGTTATCCTGGTGGTTGGATCGCTTTGGAGTGCTGCAAGACAAACTACAGCTAAAGAATGTTTTCATTAATGAAGAACGAAAGTTAGAGGTTCGAAGACGATCAGATACCGCCATAGTTCTAACCATAATAACACATTTTACTCTTATGCAAGATGGCCCAGGTTCAATACCTGAAATTTTTCAGTCCATCTGATTTTTTATAACATTGGGTTGTATTGGCAGAGAGGGCTCTAGATGTGGTTGTGGTAGTGTCGACTACAGTTCATTATTTAAGTTGTACAATTTTAAGAGATTTTAAAAAATCCAATGTAGGTTAAAACCTGGTGTCATAGATTTTGTGGCTTTACAGTTTACCAACAATCTTACTTTCTCGGTACTTTTTTTGCATTATTACAATTTATCTTCTTTTAATGTTTTATTTGCTAATAAATATCCGAGATTTGCATAAGAAACACGCCGATGATGGTAATTTCTTGTGTGTATTTAATTCTATTGCACTATTTCTGGTGTATCGTTTGGTGATGAACTTGTTTTGTAGCATGGGTTACAGACTATCTTTGAAACATACTATGTGCTTCCTACACAGCCTGGTTAGTCACTCACATAAGTATGTAAGAAGCACAGAGTATTTTTCAAAGATTGTTACATCACACTGAGTGTAAGCTCACCTTTTAACTTGTAATTTTACTGTGGCTTCAACAAGTGTCTTTAGCTTGGCACTGTGTAGTTAGCTTGCACTTGTTGGTTTGAGTTTCAAAGGTGTGCTTAAAGAAATTGTCTTTTCTGCACATTTTGTAAACTCTTCGTTGGTTTCTTTAGACATATTGCCGTGTTTTGACATACTTGGCATAATCAGCAGAAATAGTTGGTCAACAATTAACAGCTTTGTTTCTTACCGTTTGTAATACGTGTATTTGTCTTACTATGGGTCATGTTAAATTAACTTTGCCTTCTTACGCTGCCACAAGGTCATTCAGCAAAAATCTGACGTATTTAAACGTAATATTTAACGGTGTCAAATGCATCTGATAGGGCACTTGGTAATACCCGGTATTTATAAACTGCTTATGTGGTATGATCAGTTAACCCGTTAACGACCACTTTCCACTAGTGCTACAGAATTTTTTTCCATGCCTGAAAATAGATTCTTCAAAGCCATCTTAACCAAAGGTCTCCAGAAATGCACTTGTGGTCGTGTCGATTGTGGTATGTAAAAGATCCTAGATATTTCCCTAGAAAAATTCTGCCTGATCCCGATAGCAGCTGAGAAGGGCATCAGTTCGATAATTTCCCCTGTTTCCCAAACACAAATCTAGCATTGAAATTAATTTTGTTCATGGTAATGGGTTCAAATCACCACTGTCAATAAATTTTGATTTTTTTCCCCCGCAGTAACTCCTTCAAGGAAGTATCGAATGTCATTGGGAAATCCATCATCGTCTACATCATGTCTATGCAAGATATGTAGTCTCACATTCAACAGTTCCTCTGCTCTGAGTTTGCACTACAATATTCACAGGGAGCGCTACAAATGTCCAAAATGTGGTCGCTGCCTAACTACTTCGGCGAATCTCAAGTATCATCTGAAAACCCATCTTCCTCGATCAGAACTCCAATGCCACATATGCAAGTTGGTTACGACTTCTTCCGTCTTCTTGCAGCAACATCTTGAACGGATGCACGGGATTGCGAACTCGGAACTGACTGCCAAAAAATGACTGAGTGTCTCTAGCTTTCGTTTATCTGCCTTGGGCGGAATGTGCCATTTTGTGTGTGCGAACTAGTAACAACATCTGTCTGCGTTTCTGTTGTCATCTTTAGACTTTTTAAAATGAAGTGGCATCTGATACCTTAAGTTAGATATTAACTTTGTCATTTAGGTTAACAGAGTTTGAGCAGTTTGACATTTCAGCTCCTGGCCATTTCAGTAACTCTGTCCATTAGCAATTGAGCCAACCTTTTTAAATGCAGTGAAAAGTGTTTTATCTGTACAACATGTTCTGTAGCACAAAACCTGTAGCACGAACACGTGTATAAATACCCTCTTATGTAATATTTCGATACAAATCTTTTGATAAATTTCTTCTTATGATTCAAAAGAAATGTCCATGTTTTCATGTCATGTATGGGACTTTTGAACACATCTGTTGTTAGTTTAATCCTTTCATCCCAGGAGAACCCAATCGGCTACAGCTGAAGAATAGGGGGAAAAGTCCTTAGGCCCACCGTAAGCTTTGCAAGTGGTCCTTAGAGATGCCGAGCAAATTGGTCCTTCAGAAGCCAGGTGGGCAGCGTCCTCACCTCCCAACCAAGAGAGCACCAGTTCGAATCCCACGACTAACCCTTTAAAAAATATGCTGGCAGTATGGGAAGAGGTTACAATTTCCACATATAATTTCTCTGGGGGGATTCAATGAGTGTCTAGCCTTTGGATGTTTAAAATTAGCAAAACGGGGGACTACACTGGGTGATTCTGAAGTACTGAAAAATAGGCCTATAAGATGTAGGCTTATAAAATGTAGGCCTCTACTATAGGCGTACCTCATTTTATTGGTACACGAAAGAAACACTGTCATTTGTGACAGGCTTTTCACTGGTACACTAAATTGAGGTACTTTAATGTGGAATAATCATGTGAACATCGTCATTTTATTAAGTCTTTATCGGCCTATACGTTGTATTTCTAGGCCTAAATTTTGTAGGTCTATTCTTCCGTACTTTATGATTACCCACATGTATAGTTTACAGACAGTGCATTTTGCGACGTAGACGACAAGGTAGGATTCGTGTGTGTCCTTAAAAACTGGATACATCCTGAAAAATAAAATTGAAATTCCAGACCTGAAAAAGTGCTCGAAAACTTCAAACATCCCAGAGCCTTTGGAATAATTTGGACCTTTTTATAATATAAATAAAGCTTCTGTTTTCTGTGTTAGATGTCAGTGTGCACTGTGCAGTTTACGTTGAAATGCTTACTGGAAAAAAAAACTGACCCTAACACTGTAGCAGTAGTTGTGTTGATTCGCAAACAAAATCTGTCACTTGTAGCTTAACACTGCACTAGTAAAATTTCTTATTTAACGGATTTATTTTAATTGTTGTAATTATCCAATTGCCTGTTAATTATTCTTTTTTGGCCCTTGAAGTTTAATTGACAAGTTATGGAAAAATCGTGGAAAAAGGCTTGAATTATAAGTTTGCAGGAATGTCTACAAACGTTAAGGATAGTATTGAAATATTAGATAAGAGTTATTTTATGCAGGTTTTTCATTAAATGAGCGAAGTTTCATTTGACTATGTGAAGAATATTCTTAGCAGTATGGTCCGTGCACGTATGGGGGAGGAGGTACTATAAACGAACGTAAAATTAGCTTATATATTTTGCTGTGTAAAACAATTGTGATGTTAAAAAGTTTCAGACAAGGAGGATGTTGCGCAATTTGTGACATCACCATTGTTTTACAGAGAAAAATTTGTAAGCTAATTTTACTTGTATTTTTCGTACCATAAAACATTTTATGTAAAAAGTGGCCTAAAAATCACGGCCAAATCAAGGCCATCATTTTTAACAATAACTGAAGGAAGAAAGGAGCACGTAGACGTCTAATACATAAATTTCTAGGGGAACGTGTTGCAAAAGTTGTGGCGCAGTGTGACATGGGAGGGACGGAGGTGGTCAAAAAAGAAAAATTTGTGTAACATCTATGTACGGCCTCGTAAATGTGTAGTACATATCATGCAGGGAGTGTTATAATTTTTTAATATTGGTAAGCATTTAGATTTGTGTTGTAGAAACTGTCGTCCAGCAATGTTTGACCTTATCTAAGTTGTGCTCTATATAACAATAGTTATGGCCTCTCGTACATAGCTAGATATTCATAATCATCTTGCGTTAATATGTCTTCTTCCTACATATGCTTGTACATTTGAGCATACGCAACAGCTGTGATATAACTGATGAAAAGGCATTTCCCCATGGTAAAGTCATTTTTCAGCAAGTTTCTGTCAAAACTTTAATACCTGTATCCTGACGTATCTATATTATCTACCTTCAGGGAGCAGCCAAAAGCCAAAAACCAATTTCATTCACACTCTACTGGTATGCTAAAGTCGGTTGCTACTACTTTTTTAGTATCAAACAATTTTGTTAAAAATATATCGCACCGTTTCAGAATACCTATTTAAGATTTTATTGTCTGTTGTATAATAGTATTTATTTTTAAGTCAAAGTTTTTTTCATCATAACAGTCTTGCATCAACATTCCGCAATGCCCCAATCAGTATTTAAAAATATATGTACATTCGGGTAAGATTGGTTTGAAACTTTATTGTTTTAATGTTTGCTTAAAATAGTAGTTAAAAAGTAAGGTTTCGATGTACGTTTCAAATTTAAAAAAAGAGTCACACCAGATGCAGAAAACAAATGCGAACTGAGCAAAGTTGTAATATACAATATGAAAATCATATAAAGTATTGGACGTAATCTTAACTTCGTCTTCCTCCTGTAATTATTGTGTCGACTTAATAGTGTGCGTAACTCTGTGCAGTATGTTCTTCCCAGTTATTAGTAAGCCTAAAGTAGATCTAAGTTTTCGTATAAACTACTTCAGTCTTCCTTTACATTCCTACATTTTAAAAAATTGTTTCCCCCCTATATTTTATGGGTTTTTGGAGGGGGTTCACTTCACAGTGCGTTGCATTGTTGTAAAACCATTTAAAAAATGGTCCATTGTAACCACCTAGCACTATTTTTTAAAACGGCAATCAAACCTATTCTTGAAAAAAGATGATTGGCTGGAAATACTAAAAGAAACACTAATTGAAAGATTTAAATGTTAAAGGCCTCCAGTTGGTTCATTTTTCGGTACACTAGCAGCTCTTCATTCATGTATAAAGAATACAGAGTATGGTTAATGACGTTGTAGCAAAGTTACACTGCAAATTAAAGATTGTAATGTTGGACTTCTGTGTAAGAAAACAAGATATAATATGCATTCTGGAAATCTATGACTAATGACTATGCTTTCATGTGCCATTTAATCCTTTTTTAAAGAAACCTTTCATGTGCCATTTTAAACGTTATTACATGAAACACTGCTGAGGAATGAATACAAATTTAATTTTCCTATGTGAACTTACAATGTAGAGTGGTATCCCATACGTTTAATATGCAATTAAAAATGTGTGTTGTAAAGTGTGCCTATCTATTATTCTCCTGTTCCTAACCTCAATGCATGGGCGGGTTTCAAAGTAGAAAGAATCATGTTTGATGGCAAGGGATATATATGGAATCTATGTAGGATTTAGTATAGTATTCACTAGCTCTATGGAATGTACATGTTTGGATATTTTCGTCTTGAAAGAAGGCCCTGCAGCATGCCTTTGAGTTCTATTCACAAAGTACTGGGACAAGGCAGACAATATCAAATTGCATAAAATATTATCAAATAAAACCTCCTTATTTCCAATGCATTGATCATTACGCATGTGAAATTGAATCATTAAGGACATACCAGTATGTCAGTAATGCAATAGTTTAAACATTTTTGAACAAGTGTAAGAGGGTAATAACTGCATTCACTGTCATGGATAATCCATAGTTTCGCTGTGGGTTAAGAAAAGTTTTGTCTGAATTGGTATACACTAATTCAACTGACCTGATAACCTCACAATTTTGGCTGTAGCCTACTTCTAGAAGAACTTATGTGTTACATTGTTTTCTAATCATAGCTACCTACTTTTCTTAGCACTGACTTGCCTGTTCAAACAATTTTTTCGGCTCATATTCTTTATTTATTTATTCGAATTTTGGCTCAACGGTTTTATTGAACCCCATTACAGAGCCTGGAATTGCGAAGTCACAAACGAAAATCAAGATTAAAAATTAGTTATATTTTTCTAATTAACAAAACTGCAGAAGGGTTTTTAAATGGGATGATTAAAATGCGTAAGCAGTGTGTAATTCCAGATGTGTCTTTGTAATCCCTGCAAGCTTTTGGTAAGCCGAAAATTAAATTACTTCTAATAGATTTGGTTAATACAGAAACCAATTTTAAGAGTTCCCTTCCGTGAATTAAACTGTAGAGAAAATTGAAGGCAAGACCAATCTGAAATTGGAAGTTGGAATTTAGTATGCAGGTTCTCGTATGAGTATTCATCAAGGTTCAAACATGGCTTACAACACGTGTATCGTACAGTATATAGTTTACAGTATATGAATTATAGCATGATAGAAAATAAATTTTATTAATGCGATTCTCCGTCATTGACTGGCAGACGTAGCAAGTTTGCAGCCACATTAGGATTTCCAGCAACTTCAGTGAGGAGTGAGTGGAGTTTATTGTAAACTGGAAGAACTTCCTGAATATACATTACTATAAATGAACATTTCATGTTGCACATGAACATGTCGCCTGACATTGTTAATTTTTCTTCTAATGTCGTTCCTCCCAAAAACATGATGAACTTCTTAACTTGAAACATACTAACAGTGCAGTACAAACACAAAGTTAATACTACCATGGAAGAACTTATCTACTGAATAATCTACTTATCTACGTCATAATGTTTTAAACAAATATTTGATACTTTTGGTATTATTTTAATATTATTTCAAAATATGGTAACAAGGTAATTTTGCTCATATAGTTGGCTGGCCTTAGTTGCAACTAAGTCGAGTATTTAGATGGTAAGATTTTTAGCCTAACTCCTTCTGTGTATGCGAATTGTATGTTATAATTAATCTGGCGGTTAATTTAAAGCCAACTTTAAAATTCAGTTTCATCAATTCGATAATTTACTTTTCTGCTTTCGTGTTATTTCATTATTATCGTCCTGCTTTGTCACCTGTTCCGTGGAATTAATATATTTTGGGAGTTTTTGAATGGATATAAAAGTAGCACAATAAATTATTGCCATTGATGTTTGATTTATACATTTTTTTTAGTGGAAAATCATGGAATGAGGTGTCCTGTTTGCAACCTGAGTTTCAAGTCTCAATCGGCTCTGCACATGCACTCAAATTTGCACAGTGGACGATTCAGCTGTCGGACATGTGGTCGAAGCTGCCAGTCAAAGCGTAAACTTCGAGACCATGAATACACGCATGTACCATTGCACAGGAGGCCAGGACATGAGTGCCTGATTTGCCATCGCCGGTTGCGTTCACAAGCTAGTCTGGAAGAGCACCTCCGCACTACTCATGGAATTCGCAAGCGATTTCCGAGATCAGATACAATGGAATAGTGATGGAAGAAATGTGATGACACTGTTATTCCCTTATCGGTATGTGTAGAAATGTGTGCAAGATTGCTAAAATGGATTATTGTAAACATGCAGGTGTGAAGAGGGTTAAAATGTACTGCTTAATATTTTAGTTTTTCATTAAATTTCTCATTTTGTGCAAAATCTTATTATTTTGGGCTAGATCATTCTCTTTATCGTGTAATGTGACACACAATTTTCAAATTGTATGGTGTGGCCCTTGTGCAGCACATACTGTTCCAGGTATTGGATGGTTAATTGATTTGAAATTAATAACCTTAAGGAGTAATATCGTTTAAGGAGTAATAAGGCCAACTGTTGTCACAAGTTTCAGTTCGTAGCTAGTACAACGAGCGAGGTGGGTGACGTATGTATTAAGTACCATTATAAAAGGTATTGAAAAGTCTCCAAATCGGTCAGAAATTCAGGAATAATAAAATTTCAGCTGTAGTTACTTATGAGCTAATAGTATCAACCAGTAACTGCTTTGATTGTAACGTCCATCCATTCGGATGCTCTTTTTTTCATGTTAAGAAAATACCATTATGAATTTTATTCTATTCACTTACCGCATAAAACGTATTTTACTACTGCAAATTAATCGCTCGAATTTGCTAATACCCTTTGTAATATGATATCTTTTATTTTTTCCAACTATTTATCCATGATCAATGATCATCTTGAGACTACGGTGAATTACTTCTGGCAGAAATTTTTTGACGACGGCATTAACATAAAACAGTGGTTGAAAGTGTAGCATTGGTCGAGGCGTGTTTTTGAATTTATCCCTGAAATGTTTATCTTTCTACAACTTGCATTTTAAATTTGTAAACTAACCAATTCTGGTATATAGGCTGCTATGTGCAAAATTTTAAACAGTTCATTCATTTCGTGTTTAGGCAGTCCACATAGTCAAGTAAGTGCTTAAACATAGACTAGTTCCTTCCAGAAAATACATTTTTCTAAAATATGCTCAAAACTGTGTGTCAACTGATAGGATAATCGACACCAGTAATAATGATTCACATGTAACTATGAGGCCGAAGCTCATTCCAAACTGTCTGGCGGTACGAAAAGAATGTTGTAGGTATAGAAAACTGTTTTTTTTTTTATAACTTTTTTGAACTGCATAGTGCAACTGAGAAAACTGTGAAAAGTACAGAACAAGAGTTATGGACATGGTACTAAATTTGAAAAGCACTGGTAGAATAGTTCGTGTGAGATGTTGATTATTACCGGAACTCATGGGTGTCCATCGTCGAGCATCATGTATGTATTTCGTGTTCGCACTTCGCCATTACTTAAACTCACCATTAATGCAGAATTGTTCACTATACAGTCAGTAAACTTTGTAGTCACTGAATAAAACATTCCTCTTGTGCAACCGCAATATCCAACCTTGCGACTTTTCAAATTTGCTGAGAATTTGAGTTACTTTGGCTTCTTTCATGAATGGCTAATGAGATTTGCTACAATCTTGGTATCATCTTTCAGGACACGTTTTCAGAGAATTCGTTTCAAAATAACTGAATGTCATTCATTAAGGTTTGGTATATCTTAGGCTAAGCTTTGGCCACTTCACGCAGCCAAAAAATGAAACTACAATCGGTGCCCATAGTAAAAAATCTGATGAACATCTGTCTTCGACAGATATAGTATCGGTGACCATACTGAAACCTATGCTGGAAACAAGAGGTTTATTGGGATAAACAGCGTTTATTCCAAAATGTAAAAATGTGTGATTTGCCAATTGATGAAGGCTTTAAGGTCTTTTTCACTCAAATCAGTTGTTCTTTCTTTTAATAGGTTTGCCATGTTCATTCTGCAGTGTGAGATTCAAGACTGCGTCTGCTCTCCACATGCACACCAATCTACACACAGGACGTTATCGGTGCCAGTCGTGTGGTCGCAATTGCCAGTCTGCACGCATTCTGCGTGTTCATGAGTATACGCATGTACCCTTGCATACTCGACAACGTCATGTATGCGTACATTGTGCTCATCATTTCCGGTCCGAAGCAAGCCTACGCGAGCACCAACGTATCGTTCATGGCGTAAGAAAAAGAAACCTGAGGAGAGACATTATATTTAAAGGACCTGAAGATCAATCACAAAGTTAAACGTGAAACGGCGTTACAGTCATTTTGGCCTGATAATTTCTTCCACGCTGTGCCTCGTCTTGACGTTATTGTGTGATTGTATCTTTGAACTTGGTTTCCGGTCTATTACGTGGACGGCTTATTGTGTTATGTCGAAATTATAAAACCACCATCTTGACTGACTTATTCCATTGGCACACAGTTGGGAATGTTCTGCCACATTTTCTTTTTCAGGTGTATTTTGCTCAAGGTAAAGTGCCATAACAATGTCATTATTTTCTCAGTGCGTCAGTGAAGCAAGTGTTGGATCCTTCCCAGTGGCAAAGTTTTGTTTTGCACTGTTTATAAACCGGGTGTCCCAAAAATTAAGGGATCACCCAGGTGATATGCCCGGGTGATTCACTGGGTGTTCATGCTGATATACCGGAGAGTTTTATCCATCAGCATGAACAAAGATAGAAATCCCCGATATATCAGCATGAACACTCGGTGTATCACCCGAGCATATCACCTGGGTGATCCCTGACTTTTGGGACACCCAGTATAGTTTACCAGTCATCAGTCAAATTATCCATATGCATTTTTATTGCAATACTTTCTAACAGTCCAGCTCTCTTACTACCATGTGAAGAGAATGTAGGCTAACCTTTGTTTTTCTATTAAGAGATCAGTATTAATTGAATTTAATCTAATTAAATTCAATAAGAATTGTAATAAAGATTTATTTTTAAACCCCTTGTTGCTTTTTATCTAGACAGTAGGCAACTAAGCAGAAATATAATGATCTTGCCTTCTAGCTATTGTAAAAGTGTGACAGTATCACACGCGTTAAAGATTATATGTTAATGTCTATATCTTGCTCTGCTTCAGTTTTGTTAATTTGTGACTTGAGATCTGAACTCCAGAATTTATGGAAAAAATATTGACATAGATGATTTGTTTTGTAATGATTTGTCTCTGAGGGCAGTGTTCCAGTCACTATGAAGATTTGTGTTATATGTAAATTATCGGAAAATATTGCAGGTAGTAGCTAATGTTTTAAAATATTCTAATCATTCCCGACTTATTTCCAAACCTGTGCTGTAGCTCTCTCTGCATTCTTCGTTCTTCTATTATAGTTGATTTTCTGTTTTTCTGTTCAACACTAATCACCTTTACAGCAATGGTTTTTTGTTGGTAATCCATTCAGACTAACGTAACTATTCCATTGGTGAAGCAGTAACAGTGCCCGCTTTTTTCGCGTAGTGTGAAATATTTTATTTTATTTGAGTAGCAAGTTTTGTTAGCACACATATTTGGCTCCTGAAAGTTAATTGTTTATCAGGAGCGATACGAGTTGATGCAGGCGTGCGGTGTTTTTTTTT
>JAHWFP010155746.1:30678-46052 GCA_023313725.1 Lithobius niger
TTTTTTTTTATATTTGCGATGTAGGTGGGGGCTTTTTTTACAAACAAAAAAAAATTTCAAGTAGCCTACAGTTTGTTGTGAAAAAAAGTATCTGCGTTTTAATGCCAAGTTCTGAAAAATCCAGAGGGCAGATGTTGTAGTGTAGATAAAACACTTTCTTTAGATCCAGTTTTTTAGGTGTGACACACCTCTGACCGGCCCTTAGATTCTTTTCGAGGTGATCATGTGAATGGAGCTCGGGCTGATATGGCCTTCGGCTCCAGGAAGTGTTTGATGAAAGCACTGATGCGTGATCGGAATTTTTGTTTAGACTGTCGCTAAAAAAAAATTTTCATGTGCTGAGAAAAACCAATGCCTGCGCTCTTGTGAACCAGTTAACTTTTAGAGGCCTTGATTACATGGTTTTCAGATTTGATTCATATGTTCATCTATTCTATTACATCAACTACTCCCTGCTTTTGGCTTTTGTTAAGCTCTTGTGCTGCGAAGAGCGTTTTGCATCCCTTGTCTGTTTGTGTGTCATGGAATTCCACAAGCGTTGATATCCTGTTCCGAACGTTTTAACGCCTCCCTCTAAAAATATGACTCTGTATTGTGTAAATGTGGTATGACTAATAATAAGCAAACCAGGATAGTTTTATTTATTTTGGATGCATGTAAAATTAATAAGCAAAACTCTTACTCTCACGAAATTGAGTGAGTTTAACCCATGACAACAAAATTGTCCGTACAAGATAAACACTGCATTTATGGGAATAACTATTCTAAACGTGACAATTCTACGAACTTCAGATTTATTCTTAAAATTGCATACTAGTAATCAGATTTATTGGATAAGGTATGTGATCCTCCAGTTTAGTGTATGACTTCTGTTATCGTTTTAAAAATATCTTTATACGAGTCTGGATTTTGATATTTTGGTAAAATTACCTACAATTCTTTACTACAATAACTGTTAGTGGAAAATGCATTGGTTATCAACAGTGTTGAAAGCTATTCTACTGTAATGGCTACATCAACTTTTGTTCTGCAAAGTAGAGTTTTATTTGCTTGGATTTGTTGATACCATATTACTGAATGAGATCTTTGATTACACTAGATATCACTATGATTCCTGCGGTAATTTTGATGGAACCTTCCAATTCCAAGTTTTGTTTTTGTTACACGTTGTGAGGTTTTGGGCACTTGGGGGGCGATTTTGAATGCCATAAAACTTTCTTTGTGTTTGAATAAAGATTATGAATTGATGGTTGTTTAATTATCTTAAACCACTGTACAAAATGTGTGGTTGTATAGTAGTAAAATAGTTGTTTTATTACGTGTTCAAAGTGAACATTTTATTCTCCAAAATACCATGGAATCGAAAATGTACTTTATTAAAAAAAACAAATAAATGGAAAAAAAAAGAGAAAATTAAAATGTTATGATTTGAAAACAAAAGCAGGTCAACTTAAACCAATATATTTAATGAATTAACTTGCTACTCCTATTTGTGAATGTAGGTTTGGAAGCAACCCTCTCCAATGTCGGTTGCCGCTAGCCATTTGGCGAATGGAATTCAGCAGTTTGCGACCTGAAATTTAGCCTTACTCGCCAAAATGGCGACTAGCAATAGAGAATGGGTAGTAACTACTCTCTGGGTGGAAATTTTCTTCCATCGGATTGTGAAATTAGGACCTAGGGATTTGGTTCTCAAAAGATCTTAAGTCATCTTTGCACTGCCGGAAAATCGGTGCTTTGGTATTTCGTCGCTTGGCAGTCGTAAATCGCTGTTTTACATCTGGAAACTCACATATCAAGACTTGGGCATTCAAAGAGTTTGTGCGCCCACTACTTGAATATGCAACACTAGTTTGGTTGCCTTATCTCGTTAAAGATATCGATCTTATTGAATCAGTTCAGAGAAGGTTTACAAAGGGCCTCCCTGGACTGCGCGAAGTAAATCATATCAAGCCACTCTCAACTGAGGGTTTGGAGCTGCTTGAACTCCGCCGACTCAGATTCGATCTCATATTGATATACTAGATTTTGCATGGTCTAATTCCTGTTGATCTACCTTTTTTTCGGTCCTGCACCTCGTATTTATAGTACCAGGGAGCATCAGTGGAAGCTAGCTTATCAGGGCTCTCATCTGGAATGGAGAAAAATGATTTTTGCTTTGCGAATCATCCCTGATTGGAATGCCCTTAGCTCCGACACCGTGTGTATGAACACAATCAATGGTTTTAAAAGGATGCTGCTAACGCAGAATATTTCATCGTTCTTAGAGCGACCAACTTAATGGTTAACCCTCCCTCCCCTGTTGGGACGGTATCAGCGGCTCACAAACCTTCCGTTCGCCATCCGCATAATTTGTGGTAAATTCTTTTATTATTATATTATTATTATTATTAGAATAACACTCAAAGCGTAATATCTCAGGAACCGTACAAGTTAGAGATGAACGGTTTGCGGCGTTATGATCAGATTTTTAAGGGCTACGTAACTGCTTTATCTTCATTAATATTGGGGTTAAAGAGAATTTTACAATTTCGTAAATGCATGAATTAGAAATACCATGCATCGTGCCAGATGTCATTGGTATGTGGCAAGTAGAAATGGTGAAATGGCGAGTGGTTTATAAGGTCTACTGGCCAAGTGGCCACTGCTACTGGTTTCACATTCGAGAGGGTTGTTTGGAATTATGCATTACTGTATTTTCGGACTCACTTGTTCTTCCTTGGAGAGGTTACAAAAGAATACATTCAATTCATAACATTCATACAATACAATATTAAAAATTGACACAATAACTCTTATCCTGCAAGGCACCGAAGCGGGTCAAATCAACGGGAAGGGGCAAGCAAAGCATCATGGGTAATGTTTTGTGAGATGCAATACTTTAGTGCAACTATCATAACAGTATACGATTGGAGCATTAAACGCATCAATAAATGCTTTTTTTGATAAACTATTGATCCATTACACCAGTCTGGTCTGTGTACGGTTTGTGCGACTTGTTGGGCAATGGCAAGATACTTTTTAAACTTTTTAACATCTTCCATGTGCGTTATTTCGAATGTCCAACATAGATGAAGAGACAGGTAGTGCATGCAATAGAATATACTATTTTCCTAGTAGTATTTCTTTTGTAGCCTCTCCGAGGAAGGACGAGTGAGTCCGATAATGTAGTGTTTTGTACTAAATGTATCTCAAGGGAAGCCTGTGTCTGCCAGAATTTTTAACATTCAAGCAACCAACCCTTTGAATGGAGGAGTGACCATTATTACATTATCCTGGCAAACCTGGAAAACAAAGGGAATTTAAACTACATTTGAAATTCAGGGAATTCTCTGATTTTTCACCAAAAACCTGGAAAACTCATGGAAAAAAAAATAAAGTAATAAACGTTATGAATAAGCCTAAAAGTTCATAAAAACCTATTGTGTTAACATACTGCATTAAAAAATGTTATCCGCCTGTTTCTGTATTGACATTTAGTTCATTAAATGGGGCTTATTACTCTTGTGCGCCATATGACGTATAAACAGTAAAACTGGCAAAATGTGTGGGAAAAAATCCTTCCTACAATTACGGTAAATACCCTGGAAATTGACGTTAAGTACTATGGAAAATTCAGGGAATTTATTTCAGTATTTTGGTGGAAATCCTGTATTATTATTATTATTATTATTATTATTATTATTATTATTATTATTGCTGCCTGATTATTGCTGGCCCATTATTGGCTGATATACGCACCTGTAAAAAAATTGGGTACGTAAAACGCAGCTTACTTTTGCAAACGTACTATCTCTGTTGCTTTTGCATGATAAGCCCGCCTTGCAAGCTGGATCACATGTTAAAGGACAGCATTTATAGATTAAATCTGTGTTTGTAAAAAACACTTAAAGGAAACCAAAAATAGACGTTACTGTAGTCATAATTAAAAAGATAAGTTTTGAGGTCAGCTACAAACCTATCTGCATATGTGAAGGATGAAATACATGAAACATTTAGAACACGACTTTACAAGTTCTTGGAGCAATGCTCAAGGATACATTACAAAGTCTTCAATCATAGTGTTTAATCACATTATGTTGTTCTGTTGCGCAACCAGAGCAATATCCTAAGCAACCGTTAAAGCGTCACAAATGGTTGCGTTGGACACCCCTGTTGGACATCCATAGAACACAATGCAACAAAGGAAACCTTCGTTCAACATTCAGCCTATTTAGTAAAGACACACTCACGGTATCTATTTGGTAAGATATTGCAAACGCCGTGGGAACAATTTTATTACACTGGGACAAATCTTAAAAATAATGAAATTTACCTTCTCAATAACATAATAGCAGTAAATAAAAATAATGGAAGTTAAAAATCTCGTGAAACTTTATGAACACATCTCCTTCATAAAATTCCGTCAACTTATGGCATGGCTTCTTTATAGGTTGGAAACGCCCCTTTTAAAACGTGGTGGTGGGTTGATGAAGAAAGAAGGTGACGTCTTCATCATCACCACGTTTTAAAAATGTTGACTCCAACCTACGAAGAAGTCTCACCGTGAGCTGACGAAATAATTAGGAATCCGATGTGTTCGTAAAGTTTCACGAGATTTTTTACATTCATTAATTGTATCTACTTTACTGTTGGTCACATTTGACTTAGTACTACGTACTGGCTGGGTGGTATCCTCAATAAAATATGTCAGAGAAAACAGTACATTTAAAATAGCTATAGGCAGAATGATTTACTAATTTATTTTCTCTGGCTATGTGGTGGCAATCACCACTTCAACTGTACTTATCAATTGGTTACTCGAACTATCATACACGTGAACACATACTATATAAGCAGAGCTGTAAGCAAAAACCGTGTATACCTTTTTACGCAAATGTGAATCAATTTGCATGTGTAGTGTGTAAGTTTAGAAGTATCTGCTTTACCAGTGTTCGTAATTTTTACAAGAACATTGTCATCTAGGATACTCTTGTAGTACCTGTTGTAGTATCCGTCCTTTTCATACAAAAGTAATAGCCCCTCTTTTTGGTTAATTTCCCCCCCACATTTTTCCAATGTGATATCGCTTGTTTGGTTTGGTTGTACTTATTGTACCACTTCTGTAGATATTTTTAAAAGAATATACAAAATAACAAATTTTCAAGAAAATACAATTTTTACTTCGTTCAACGATCATTGTATCTGTTCCAAAGTACACTGAAGTAAACGTGGGCCGTTTGCAAATGACATCGTACAAGAGGGGGTGGAGTATTACGCAGTGTCGCAGTTTCGGACAAGGGGGAGGGGTGATATCTTCTCTAAATTAGTAACGACATCAGAAAACGTCATCAGATATTTTTGGGCTAATCGAATGAAAAAACAGGGAAAAAGAAAACTGTGTGGCAACAGTTGTCGCTCTCTTCACGAAGGGGGCGGGTGGGGTAAGCGTTTGTGACATCATTTTCTAGGGAGCTGCATAAGTTGTGACGAATGTGGGTGTGTAGGTGGGATTAAAATGGCAAAATTTGCGTGATGTCATTTGCATGACGCTCCTTTGCTTGTGCGACCTGTTGGGAATTGAGACAGTATGCAACAACATGTAATCCATCATAGAACTGAATCCAATTAATCCTAGAGCATGATAGCCATATCTGCATTTATGATTATGTATAATGTAGATTGTTAAGTTTCGTTCAGTGTGAGCTCTACATTGTGAGCTGATGGCAAGTCAACCTAAATCAAACTTCACAGTTGTCTCCTCGTAGACCATTAATTTAGTAGAATTTTATTAAACCTCATGTTTTGTCCCTTTTCTAGATTTGGGTTTTGCCAATCCTAACCTGATGTCGAGAATGTTACCAGTGTCTCGTCGTAGTGGCCGTTATCAAAATCTGCCTAGCTCAGTGGTATGCCATATTTGCGGGAAAAATGCTTATTCTCAAGCTTGGTTAAAACGCCATCTTGAAACTCATGTTCCTCGAGAGCAACGCATGCGTCGAGCGTGTCATCTCTGCCCATCCGTTTTGACGTCACAAGCTAGTTTTGAAGACCACCAGCGCACCAAACATGGCATTGTGAAACGCAAGAAATATATTTACTAATCTAGCAAATCAGACGTGTGAATACTTCAGAATTGTTTTTGATTTAGCACCCACACAATATTCCTAAAGTGTTAAATTAGACCTGTTTTTTATCAGGGCTGTGATGTCTATTGACTGTGCCTGTTTAAGTGTTTCACCAAACGCAAGTCATCATTTTACCAATGTTGATTTCTGCTCACAATACACAACAGTGAAACTTCTTTGTTGAATTATGTAGTTGTCATATTTTTGTTGACAGGTTTCCCTAGCCGCAAAACCAACGTCAATTCACAGCAGTAAACCTTCTTCGTAGAATTATGTAGCTGTCATATAACGGCATTGACGGGTTTCCCTCAGTCATAAAACAAACATCAGTGCACTACAGTGAAAGTTCCTTCGTAGAATTATGTAGTTGTCATATACTGTGGACAGGTTTTCGTAGCCATAAAACACATTTCAACTAAACCGAAATGGGAGTTTCTGCCCATGAACCTTTACCCCGTTTGACCGTTCTATGATGATTCACCCAGCCATGATGCTCTTCGTTGACTCAACACTACTTTTGCACACTAGAGAAATGGTTTTTGTTTCAACAGCCCGTTTGTTTCACTTCAGTGAGGGAACTTTTTTAATGAAACAAATCTATCATACCAAGTATTGTTATCCAATGAAACTACTGATGTAGTCATTTAGTGTCTCAATTCACAGCAATTCAAGTAAAGTACATAACATGTTTGTTGCCCCGTAAAGACTTGTTCCAATTTTTTTAATAGATAAAATGGCACCTGATGAGAGGATAGTCTGTATGTGTTCTGTATTTTTGGTAATAAAGAAGACACTGTTATACCACTGGCCAATATAGGATATTACTTTTAGTGGTGTTTTAAAAACATGGATGAAATCACTGTAATTGTCTTATTTTTTTTACGAATAGCGATATTTTTGTTATTACTCAGTTCATTTAAAGTCACATAAGGATTTCATGTTGTAAACAGCTGCAAAAAATGAAATAGGTTATTCAGCGAAATCAGTTGAAACAGACATTCCAGCGATCATGTAAATATTCCTTCTCTTGTGCATGCGTGTTGATATTGCTTAGGGTTCATACACGGCCTTTAATTCCTTGAAAAGTCTTAACTTTAAAACCGAAAATTCAAAATCTTGAAAATTTGAATTTTTGTTGTCAGAGCCTTGAAATGGCCTTAAATTTTGTGAGTCTACCTTGTTTGGAATGAAGTTAATGCCATAACAGTAATATTGATTAAGTATCAAATTTACAAAAATGAATAGAATAATTTGTTAGCCGAATCTATTTCACTTGTGAACGATGCTCCTCTCGGATAGGACTGCAAGCAGAAAGAGGGAGTGCCGTGCAGTTAAAGCAATTTTTGCAAGTACGGATAGCTGAGCAAGTCCTGTTTCAGCTCAGCCTGGTTGCTGGAGGTTTGCGGATCTGGCCGAACCTTTGGAAAGGGGACCTTGCCAAAGTCCTCGCCAGGGCTGCCGGTCAGAGTAGCGTGAGAGGCCGCCATGCTCCTTCAGCGGCTATGGGATGTATTCTGGCTAATTCTGGAAAATCTTTCGGTCGACGATGAACAGAGGTTTCCTGGATCGAATCCCCGGGCTGGCACCTCCCTTTACCAGATATTTCTTCTTCTCTAAAAATCTGGTAATGTTAAAAATTGAGCCGGTTCAGCCATACAAGCATTAATTGCTTTGGCTTACTTAAGGCTCGTCAAATTTAAAAAAAAGAAAAAAAACTTGTTGTTAGTTCCTGTATTCCTCCTTCTCCCCCCCCCATTGTGTGTTTGGGGGGGGGGGGGGGGGAGGTGGAAGGACTTAATGTTCGTCATTATTGTTTACTATGGTTGAAATCTGGCAAAATACTGGAATTTAAAAGGGAATTTTGAGAGCTTACTGTGCAAAGAACCTTGAAATTGGTTGTAGCTAGCCTTGAAAAGACCTTGAAAATGGTTTCATTCGTTATGTACGAACTCTGGTTGCTGTCTATCTATTTTTCTGTCACTTCTGTAAGTATACTTTTCTCTTGGGGGGGGGGTGCATTTGATTTTATAGTTTTCATTAAAATAATCCAGTAAAATAGCCTTCAAATAGAGAGTTGAGATGCACCTTCATGTTAACAGCCTACACAAGATGTAAGCTAGGGAGAATGAAAATAGACACTTATAAAAATTCTATTATTCACTATTTCCGTAGTGCTATTGCACAAACGTAAATGTCTACTGTCGATTAACATGCTTAGTGTATTGCAAGAATTGGAGCTTTCGTCAGGCTGGATTGTAATAATTTTATACGAAAAGTTTCTCCAGGTGAAATTGCTAAATAAACACCTAAATTTACGTTAATGGGTTTTTTCATACAAGTGCGGATTGTCGTTTTTAAACAAAAACTCGTAGTGTCACATTAATGTCAAATTTATAAATTATACACCGTTTACTGTTACACATAGTAAACGTTTGTTACACTCATGTTAGTTATAAACAGTAAATGTTCTGTTTCTGACAAATTTAAGATAGATATTTTTTTTTAGCAAACTGCCTGACTTGCATTGTCATAGTTAAAGTTATTCGTTGGGCCTTGAAGCGATAAATATTGCATCAGAAAATATTTTGAGGAAATTTGTAATTACTTATAATTATTATTTACAATAATAATTTTTTCCAAGAAAGGAAACGCTGAGATACCTGGCCTCTTGCATGAAGCACAGGCAACAAACAAAAAACGAAAATGGATTAAAAACAGTAGTCAAAAGATGGAAATTCACAAAAGAGAAACTAAAGCACGACGCAGTAAACATTAGGTTTACACTGGGTGCACAAAAATTATATCAGCACTGTAAGTGATCCAGTGGCCAATGAAAACGGCACTTATGACTGCTTGAGTTGGAAGGCCATGAATGGAGTCTTGGTACAGATGTCCCAGAAGAAGTTAAAGCAAGTGGTCAAATACAGTGTAACTCATGGCTGTTTAGTGTCCAAGGAAAGAGCATACAGTCACTCAGTATTCCGGCAGGCATTAGTGAACTGTCTGTTTGTGCCTTAGGGCTGTGATGCTGAAAATCGTTTTGACATCGGAATTATTTTACTGGCTACGATTCCGAATCATGTCGACACATTACCTGAGGATTACTTACTTAATATATGCGTTTTTTTGAACAAGTGGCTGTTTGTTTCGAAAGTTTTTAACATTCGAAACGCGGTAAGTAAACGAGCATAGTTTACAATTCATATACAAAAACAGGATGTTAAAAACATAGCAATATTACTATACTGAAAGTAACACCAGGGTTAAATGTGAACTAGGATGCCTTCAACTGTGTAGCTGTCACATGAGAGCGAAGTGGCGACACACTTCCTGCACATCCACATAGCCCTGAACACTTTCCCAATACACCAGTAGCACTTCTCCCATCCAGTCTCCCTTTCTCCCATCCACTCCATCCCGTTCGTGGTACAGCTCCTTCCTCCACAGTCCAGGCTCCTATTTCCTTACTCCCCTTTTTCCATCGCCTCCCCTTCTCAAGGCCCTTACCCTGCACCAGACGTATTTCTCTCCCACCCTCATGGTATGGACCATCTATTTGGTCACGCATCACCTCGTTTCCACACCATCACTGTGGTTTCCTCATCCTCCAATCAACTTCACACTCATCATCGCTTTCCTACCCTCCAAACTCGACCACTCCATTTCTCCCTGACCACTTCCTTCTCAGTAAACCGGTTTGGTTGCCAAGTGGCAGCTAACAACATCATTGCGATCACATCCTAGTTGTCAGTCCAGCAACTTCTTTGGTGCGCGTAAGATTTTTTTTGTACGTTCCCATGCACTTACCATGGAAAAGTTTTATTAATTGATTATTCCTCAACAACATGACTGATCTCAGGTTTTCTTTCATGATAAACCTCGATCAAACTATGTACGAACTTTGCAATCACTCAGAGCAACAGTTTTTCTGTGATGCTCTCACACAGCTTACAATAAAGTAACGAGATTCCCATTGGATTAAATGTGAAACAGTTTTTTAGTCATTATTCCTCAACACCATAACCGCTTTCTAATCTGTTTTTTTTTAAGCCACCCATAGGTGGTCCTCTAATTGTGTGCTCAGTTTGGTTTTTATCGAGCGAGTACTTGTTACGTGATGTAATCTCCTTCGTTAAACCTAGATCAAATTATGTATAAACTTTGCAGTCATTCGGAACAACAGTTTTTTTGTGTCACTGTGCTTACAATGGAGTAAAGGGATTCCCATTTGGTTAAACATGAAACAATTTTTTTATCATTATTCCTCAATGACGAACTACCATGACGGATTTCTGATCTGTTTTTTCCCCCTAAAACCACCCCTAGGTGGTCTTATAATTGTGTGTAACGTTTGGTTTTTATCAAGTGAGTTTTTATCTAGTGTGATCTCTTTCGTTGCACTGGAATCTCTTCATTGGGAGCTTCGTTCGCTTCACTCTAATTAATCCAACTAGCTAAAAAGCAATGCGACACTTGTCAGAAAGTCAGAAATCATCCACGAGAAGAATGAGTCAAAGAGTCAGGTATGTTTAGTTATGAAGCATTACGGTTGCCTGGAAATAATCAGGCCTGCAACCATGCTTTTCACTTCAAGAACAAAGGTAGCATTCAACCCTATAGTGCTAGTGCCTAAAAGAAATATGTTGCTCATAAAGTTTGTGCTCCTGGATTTAATAGCACATAAATTGCCGTATAAATCAAGTCAAAGGGGTAAAAAAAAAGGTTGAAATTATAAGATTAACATAGGCTAACTTACAAGCACTCTGGCCTTTAGCATTTATGGCTTTCCGTGTAACGACACTTGTTAGTATCTGTCGTATAAGTAAGTGGTCCTGGATTCGACATCTTTGCTAGCCATCAGGCCGGTGTATAATGTATTGTCAGCAGAAGTCTAGTCGTAAATGTTGACTAGCTGCAACTATAAGAAATTGTAAGGACGTGCCTATTAATCGCAGTCAACTGTGTCCATTTTTAGAAAGCACACAGTGAGAGAAGGAGGTTAGCTAGCCACGTTCTATTATGGTGTGTTAAATCTGATAAGCATTTTGAAAACTAGCTCATCATTTTCCTGCCCTGTAGTCGGGTAAAACTTGAAGTGAACTCCATAAGCATAGACTTTTTAGGAATAATTTTGGTTAATTTAGTACTACAGTTTGGTTACTGTACTGGAAATGGTACTTGAGTTGGTGGCAATTGCCACCAACTCAAGTACCATTTCCAGTACAGTTGCAGTACAGTGGCAATTGTACCAGCCGTTTCAGATGATCAGAAGCAGTCACAATAGTTCTTGTCAAACTGTGTTCCTTAAAGTGAGTCCTCAAATTTAGGCTGATGAAAGTCAAAACCTAATAATTAATCAGCACACTGACGCTTTATCATTGTCATTATCTTTAGGTGACAAAAGAAAGAAATCAGAAGGTAAAGGGTAAACGAAGCAAGCAGTCTGCATTAAAAACTGACCTTGTGAGGATACACAATACACTTGTCTGAGAAAGAAAGAAAAGACAACTGCGCCGACTGGGACTCGAACCCAGGACATCCTGTTTACTAGCCGGGCGCTCTAACCACTGCGCTACCGGGGCGGGTACTGGCTACATGCTCCAGCCGAGCTAAGTAGCTGTTCAATCTTTCTCAGTGGTGACCTAGACATCACAAACATACATACAAGGAGGGAAAGCAACTTTGCTTCTTGGCCTCCAAACTAGAAATAATGCAAGTAGTAATTAGTAGTTATTTCTAGTGTGGAGGCCAAGAAGCAATTGTTGCTTTCCCTCCTTGTATGTATGTTTGTGATCTTTAGGTCACCACTGAGAAGGATTGAACAACTACTTAGCTCGACTGGAGCCTGTAGCCAGTACCCGCACTGGTAGCGCAGTGGTTAGAGCGCCCCGCTAGTAAACGGGAAGTCCTGGGTCGAGTCCCAGTCGGGGCAGTTGTCTTTTCTTTCTTTCTCAAACCAGTGTATTGTGTACCCTCACAAGGTCAGTCTTTAATGCAGACTGCTTGCTTCGTTTAGGTGACAGTTTTCAATTTCAGAATTTATTTTTTTGCATATACAAACTACAGTTAGTTGGTCATATTCATCTCTTTCAACATGTACTGGTTAGCTTTATTGACCGTTCACGCTAGTTATTGTTTATTCGTACAATCTGCAGATTTCATGTGCGGAAAATGTTATGGATGAGATTGAAACCTATCACACAAAGTGCAAGCATGTGAACCTTTCTACCTACCTGTTGTCAATTGAAATTATGAACAATTGAGATTTAGTATGTTGATTAATTATTACTTTATGACTTTGTTTGACCTAAATGTACAGCCCTTTGGTAACACAATACATGCAATCAAGAATTTTTAGAGTTGGGGAGGAGAATTTGTCAGTCTGAAAAGTCTCCATTGAAACATGTTACATTCATTCCTATTAGTTCCGTCCGAGTTTTCAGAGGGTGCCACGTGTTCCATTTGGTAATTTTTGCCCATTTTTCAACTCAAATCTAAAGTAAACTAAATTACAACTAACCTAAACTAAATAATAATTAACCACAAGCTAGTTTCGTTTAGTTTAATTTCAGGCTTAAAACTGAGTAGATATTCCCACATAAAACACATGGCGCCCTCTATAAACTTAGGCGGAACTAACAGGAATGATTCTAAGACGTTTCAGAAGGGGTCTCAGTCACAAATTTTCCTCCCCAACCCAAGAAATTCTTCATACAATGAATAGTTCGGCCATTATTGCCAACCGAAACACTATCAGATGCGCTAGTGTGCCACATTCCTCTGACCGTCAGATACAGGTGGTGGCGAGTACTACCAATTCCAGAAGCTAAATATTTAGCAAATAAGCTGGTGATTCGCCAGCCACCTTTAGGGCGCATTTATGCAGCGACTCGCCTTTGCATTCTCGCAGCTAGAACTCAATCACGATGGCAAAGGTGACATTGCCATGGTAACAACGCTAAACGGATTAGCTAAATCCGACATCGTTTGAGTAAATACTTGCAGTCTTATAATCCGTACTAATAATATAAAGAATTCCTCATGACGAAACAATTTTCCCAAATGCTTCGGGACTCGCGTTATTTGCTGTTTTCGTTGCGAGGCGGCAGACATAAAACCGCCGTCATGTTGGAATTTGAGGTGATTTCTAGCTTCTAGCTGCGAGAATGCAAAAGCGAGTGGGTGCATAAACGTGCCCTTATTTGGGTGGTCAGCAACTATTTAGTGACATGCAGAATAAAGCAACAGCATTGTCGTTAAAGAGAATTCAGCATCTGTACTTTTTTACATTATGTTTGCAGGAAACTGACTGTATGACGCCACGTATCCTTTCACTACGAGTGCAAAAAACACGTAAATATCCCACTTGTAAACTAACAGTACTGTGTAGAGTCTACAAGTGTGATATCGACATGTTTTTTGCACTCGCTGTGAAAGAAAGTGTATCGTCATACAGGCTGTTTCCAGCAAACATAATGTGGGCGAAGTACAGTGAAAATCTCTTTCGAAGTGTACTTATCTACCACTAGTTGCATAGGTTGTACGTGGTAGGGAAAAAAAAGTCAGAATGCTGAGTAGCAGTCAAACATCGCTACAATCTTTGATGTTTGTTCGGTTCATGTTTACAGAAAGTTTATTTTTCGATTTAAATTTTGGCCTATCTCTTCACAAGTACAGAGGAAGTTTTTGAAAATTTTAAATAAAAACGCAGCTTTAAACCAGGGCATGAAAGTTTAGAAAATATTGGTGAAAATTGTCGGTAATAATCCTACTATTTGTTAAGGATTCTAATATTCATTTAAATTTTATAACACAACCACTTTGTACCCGTGAGACAGACACCAGAGCCATTTATTTTGCGGCAAATGTAATATTGTAGGGAACGTTTATTTTCATACATTTTAAAAGTATTTAATTGTTTTATTTTGGGGTCTCTTGAATTACTTGTCTGTTATTTAAACCATTAACAAATAAATGGTTAACTTCACTAAACTTTTAATGTTCAGTGCTCCCAGCAGTAAAGCTATGGCACTGCAAGTCTAGCTGGTTAACCAAATTACTAACCCAGCTGGTTTTTTTTTATGAATACTGCCTTGTCTGAAGAAGTTTTAAGGTATAGTTCTAATTTCACATGCTAATTACAATCCATTATTTTATTTTAGATACTTCCTTCCATCATTCTGATACGAATGCCAGTGGAAATGTAATGCCTGAAGCTTACACGTCTAGTCATGTATGTCCAAACTGCGGAAAAGACATGTTCTATCAGTCAACACTAATGCGTCATATGAAAACTCATGTTTCCCTAAAACAACGGGAGCGTCTTGCGTGTCACATCTGTAACTCTGTGTTGTCCACTCAGGACAGCCTTAACAAACATTACCGAACCAAACATGGAATCTTTAAACGCAAAAAGTTCAAATATTATCTGTAACTTAATGTGGACGTATTGTCGTGTGTTGCGTGCTACAGTCCTAACATAACGACAGGAATTTTATGTCGCTGATCAGTTGGTTGCAATGTAAAGGATATTAACCCAAAGGACAGTCAAGCAAGATTACAGCTGGCATTTGATGAACCACCATCAACAGTGCATGCTCAGCTCGCGATGAAATAAAAACACTACCAATTGTATTGTGGTGTTTTGCCCCATAGGGCCCCACTGGAACAGCATGGCTTTGGGTCTACCTGATCATTTGGTTATAATCTAAAAGAGTTTAGCCCAAAGGACAGTCAAGCAAGTTCACTGCTGTCATTTGACCAATCTCACATGCCCAGCTCAAGATGAAATGCAGAACACCACAAACCGTATTGTGTGGATTTTCTCATACCGGCCAACCTCAACAGCAAGACTTTGGTTATACCTGATCGTTTGGTCTCAATTTGAAGAACATTAACCCAAAGGAGCGTCGAGGAAGTTCATAGCTTCCGCTGGACAACCATCACCAACATCACAAGCTCAACTCGTGATGAATTGGAACCTAGGGCAATGATATTGTCAAACAATTGTCAACAAGCGTGATCACATTATTGTAAGCAGGGTTTCATGATATATCAGGGCTTAAATAGGGTGACCCAAAAGTCCAGCCGTGTTGAATGTATCCCAGATAGAGCCAAATACCCTTAAAACATGTTTCTAGTAGTATTTTGAAAGTGACGAATTTGATGAGTTTAAAGACATTGACCATGAAGAACTAGAGGTCATTCATTACCTTTGTTTACTTCTAAAGGAAACACTTGAGATCATTAGTATAAACGGGAAACTTA
>JAHWFP010155746.1:54856-102434 GCA_023313725.1 Lithobius niger
GTGGGTCTTAGCTAGCGAACGAGAAGAGTAACAAAAGTTTTCAAAGCGGGTTTTGGGTATGGACCAATAGAGTAGCAATATGTTTTCAAAGCGGATCTTGACAAGTGATTAAAAAGAGTCAAAAGTTTCCACAACAGGTCTTGTATCGCGGGCAACAAAGAGAGTAACAAAGCCAAGTTTCATACAGTATTAATTCCCTCAAGAAGATTGATTTTAAATTTTCTAGTTAATGGCAGGGCACAAAGTATGCTTTGTACCCAGCCGTGTATGTACCTAACACTATTTTGTCGGAGTCACATTTTCTGCATTATTTTACTTTAAAATTTATATTTACTTTTCATTTTTCTTGGCGTGATTTCGGCTATTTTATGAAAATATCCGATGCTCTTCATTTTTGTGTGAAAATATCTTCATATTTTAAGCCCTAAGAGCTTTTGCCTTGCTAGTAATGTATCATACTTAGAAATGGAATGCAGGAATCTGAAACTGATTCAGGCCACACTGTAATTGACATCGTTCACATTTCAATCTGAATTAACAATTTTTTGTATAGTTCAACCTTTCTTTCAAAAAGGAGCAATTCATACCATGTATATTTTGTACTTTTTGGATGTAATTTGAGTCATTCTGGGTTTAAAAAGACGGAGTTTCTGAAAAATAATCAATCAGCATGGGGGTTTCGGGTTTTATGTTTTTTTAGGTTATGTTTTTTTTCGGGCTTTATCGTGTCCAACTGAGGCTTATGTTTTGCTGATGAGTGTTTTATAGGATCATATCATGTCCAACCGAGGCTTCTTTTTTGTTGATGGGTGTTTTATAGGAACAGTACGAATTATTATGGGGCAAGATGAGAGGCCTGATGGTTAGCATGACCGTCTTATATGCCATAGGTCCTGTGTTCGAGTTCGACCTCAGCCATCCCTGGCATTTTCGGGAAGAGAAGGAACCTGTGATGTCTAGTGCTCATGTCGATTGTGGCATGTAAAAGAACCTGTTATTTCCTATGGAATTTACCTAGCAAAATTGTCCCTCTGTCCTTCTGGCGCTATGGCTAACGCTGGGTGCACGTCAAACATGAACAGTGCGAGTTGTTGTTAGGCTTGGTTAACCCTTTATAGCCTGGTGTCACTTTAAAAGAACGGCTACTGAACGGCAAAAAACTAAGTTCCAACGTGCAATGCGAGCTTTGTGAGGGGTCCGGTCCCCGGGGACCCCGAGTAAAGCGAGCAGAAACAGCCCAGTGGTAAGCATCCTCGTCTGCGAACCAAGTGAATGACGAATCGAATCCCGCGACCGACCCAACTATCATATGGGACTTTAAAAAAAATATCCAGTTTGGCATGGGCATTAAAGGGTTAAGGTACTAACATAATGCAATAACCGTTGTAATGCGCCATTCTTCAACAAAAACCTCTCCATACAAATAAACAAATTGCTTGAAAATAATTAGTAATTTGTATAAAAGGTAATATGAACCTTTTACGGAATGCCGAGTTATTTTGTCGTGTGTGATGGCATATTGTTATTAATGTTTATAATTATTGTTGTGATGATTGTTAAGCTTTATCAGGTATGGCGCTTGAGAGACACCAAATTACCAAACCAAACGATATGACACATGGTTAAGTAGCTTTTTTATTTAACATTATCTTTTGTCCCATTTCTAGATTTGAGTTTTGGTGATCCAAACTTGATGTCAGGAATGTTACCCATGTCTCGCACCAGTGGCCGTTATAAAAATCAGTCTAGCCCAGCGGTGTGTCACATCTGTGGGAAAAAAGCCCATTCTTCAACTTGGCTAAAACATCATCTTGAAACTCACGTGCCTCGAGAGCAACGTATGCGTCGAGTGTGCCATCTTTGCCCATCAGTTCTGACGTCACAAGCCAGTTTTGAAGAACATCAGCGAAATAAACATGGCATTGTGAAACGCAAGAAATATTACACATTGATTTAACAAATCCTGCCTAAAACTAACCTCAAATGACACGTTCACTTGGTATTACTCGCACAAATCTGTGTTTAAAAATGGCTCTTTTTATTGTGCCTGTACTGGTTTTTCATTACGATAAACAGCTTTACCAAATCCATATTTAGCAGTGTCACAATTTATCTTCACGTATAAATCTAACGCACAGATCCTAATTCACAAATTCAATCAAGCTGCAAAACCAAACTAAAAATCTGGTATAGTCTGCAGCGGGAGATAGGATAATATTTTTATACTTTTGCAAAATCTGCCTGTTGACAAACCGATTCAACCGACGACAAACCATTCTGCTTTTAGTAAGGTTCTGGGACGCTTGTAGGTATAATTTACAAATAAATAGGAATTCAAATGAAAAGTTTTTTTGTTTTCTTGGCACAATTATTAGTAAATAAATCACTAGTCGAGGAAGTATAATTTGGAAATAGGTAATATGGGAAAATACAGGACAACAAAAATGTTGTCGTTCTCAGCAGAGGGGAGTTTCCAAGTAGCATGGAAACCCCTTTCGGTTTTTGAAGGAAGCACTTTTTTAATGTGTTGCGTTTATTTGAATTGCCAAGTATATTGAGTACCAGAGGCCAGAAATGGTCCTAAAATAGTTTATATCTGTTAATTTTATTTTTTTCCCCTTTGTCTTCCAAAACTGATCTACTCACACCTGATGCAGTGATGTGCGAGTAGATCAGTTTTGGTCGCCAAAGGAAAAAAAAACAAAAATTAACAGATTTAAACTATTTTAGGACCATTTCTGGCCTCTGGTACTCAATATACTTGGCAATTCAAATAAACACAACACATTAAAAAAGTGCTTCCTTCAAAAACTGAAAGGGGTTTCCATACTACTTGGAAACTCCCCTCTGCTGAGAACGACAACATTTTTGTTGTCCTGTATTTTCCCATATTACCTATTTCCAAATTTTACTTCCTCCACTAGTGATTTGTTTACTAATAATTGTGCCAAGAAAACAAAAACACTTTGCATTTGATTTCCTATTTATTTGTAAATTATGCATCAGGTTACTATCCCATTTTCGAAGTTTACGAATTTTGTTCTATATATGTAAAGTGCAAACAAATACATATGTTATTTTCGGTAATTATTTTCTTTAGAATCTCTTATTGATTGTATTGGTAGTATGATACAAAACATGATGAATCTCTTCTCATTGGATTATGACATAGGCTAAATACTAATGTTGAATTGAATGACCGCTTTTTTTAATAAACAGTAAAGGTCAATGTTTTGGTTTGTTTGCTCTGTGTGTTGCAAAACCCTGCAATTCTATTACATTTTCATGAGTGTAACACTTGCATCAGTGTATCTTGCATTTGCCATGGGGGTTAGTGGGAGTCCAGTGTAGTATATTGAAGTTAATTTAATTTAATCACTTTATTGCTGCAATACGCCAAGTAACGCACAATGTCTAAACAAATCAATAAACGTGGGTTCGATAAACTAACTCATCTTTCTGTTGTGCTGATTCAGTGATTGAACAATGACAGTGTATTGCATAGAATAATACTTAACACACGTCCGAGGCCATTTGACCTAATTGAGTAGCCGATTTCCATTTTGTTGGTTGTCATTGGCTCTTTATCACATTTTATGTGACCTCCTCACTAACTAAAACAGAACAGAGTGACAATCAGATACGTTTTCTTCTTTAAAGTATCAATTGCTGTTGAACTCCGTGATGGCCTTTCTAAATATGTTTTACATTTTTAGTTAGTATTTAGGTAAGCAGGTAAATGTTGTTTGTTTTGTGTTTTAGGACGAAGCCAAAAGACTGCCGAAGGCTTGTGGGTTTGCAATGAATGTGGTGCTACTTTCCATTCTATGCGAGCGGTATGTGGTCATCAGAGTGCTCATATGGCCCAGCACGTATGGCATCCAACTGTTTGGAAATAATATGCGCCATGGTAGAATTGGCTCTGTAACAATGATTGTCATGTTTTAACTGTGAGAATAAATCACTTGGTGAGACATGGAAAGGGTGGTAATTTTGTCTGGCATTATGTTGATGAGCCTTGTTGTGTGCTTTCTTGTTGAAATTCTGCAGTAACTACAAATACCTCATTGAAAGCAGATATTCTTTGATTCGCTGTTGACAGGTTTGTATTTATCTTGACCAATATTTGGTTGGTTAGCTAATAAAAATTTGCCAGTAAGAGGAAGCTGTTGTTTGAAGCCGAAATTATGAATTAAAACATATCGATCCGTACACTCTGGAATTATGTTATAACGGAAATGCTAAAGTGTAAATGAAGTTATGTAGTATCGTAAGCCCAATGTATTAGTTTACATAAAGCACAAATATATCTGCCACTTGTGTCTGACATTGTCAAAGGGTCAACTGATATGAGGACGTGACCAGGTTACTACCAGCCATGGAATTTTTGAAGATGTAGCAACGTGAACCATTTTGTTTGCAACCATCGTCGTTGCAATTTCACATTAACTTAAGCTCCAAATGTTGGTACTTTTCACTCATTTTGTCCATGGTTATGTATGCAGTAAATATTAAAGCAAAATCTGCAAAAATCATTGATGAACAAAACTAAGGAGAATTTGTTGATACAGTTATATTTCTTGTGTAAGCTACTCCTCTTTTTTTTGCATGCATGTACATTTGAAAATGTGTGTATAAAAGTTTGGTGAAGAATGATTGCGAATTAGATAGTAATTATATAGGGAACGAAAGTTAGCAGTGAATTGTTACTGACAAAGAGAACAATAGTTTTGTCTACATTGTAATTTGGATTTTTTATAAATTCTTTTAATGGTTATTTACTGTTTTCATCTGAAAGTTGATTAAAAGAAACAATGGCGAATTTACTTTGACAAAGTGAAGAATAGAGTCAAAGTGGCCAACAAATTCAACGTGGTAAATGTATTGTGCTTTTTGTTATAAAGTGGAGAATCTGTTTTAGTTGGAGTAAATTCACAATTTTTTCCGTGTGTTCTTTACATAAGTTTTTCTGTTTGTTCAATGTTCATAGACCCATTTACACGTCGGGCAGAAAAACTATGAAAGATAATTAAAACGTTTTTACAGTCTGCAACGGAATCATACGTCCAAGTGCGTTTCTGCTGCAGATTTTAAACTACCAAAATGTTAATATACTAGTTAGGGTAATTAGAATTTTTAATATCTTAAAAAAAATTACTACGTATTCTTTCTTCAAACATTTTTGTAACATTCTAGATTCAAGATTGTTGTTTGTTTGCCCTAACGCTGACTCAAGTAATGTTTTCATTAAAATTTTTCCATTTCAGATTGATTTTGGAAACTACTTGACTCGTCACTTCATTATCTGGAAACTTGCCTAGTGCTGGGGTTCTAGTTTAGTTGAGAATATCACCTCTCCAAAGTAGTACGTGTAACTTATGACAACATGAACTTCCAGGCAAAAAATTAGATCTTTGGACATAAACTAGATGTACACATGCACATTACATTTTCCATTACTTGGGTAAAAATTTAAAGATTATTTTTTAAAAACGTATCCTCGGAATAACACGTGTGTATAGAGCAGTGACATAACGTAGTATTATTATATAGTATATAACTCTATGGTGGAGCCAGTAACTGGTTAGCTGCAAGGTGCACTGGAGGGAAAAAGAAGGTCGTCTTAATGAAGCCAGTGCTATTAGACTGGATTTCTTAAGCCTATAACGCGTGATTTTTGTTGTTGGGGAAAACAACATTTTTTTAAGGCTAAGAAATCCGCTCTCAAAGTGCTGTCTTGACCAGAAATGCCGTTGTTTTCCCTTACGTTTTAATCTAGTGCCCCTTGTAGTTATTCCTCCAGATGCTATATAGTAGCCAATATGACGTCACTTGCCGCTGCTCTATAGTTGCAATTGTGATTTCGCTTCAATGTGATCACTTTGTGGTTATCAACAGGTTCGTGAAACCAAGGTGGTTGGATGGCCAGGTCGCGGAACATGATGCCATGGAAATGATTGAAACAAAGGCCTAGCAGTGTGTGAACAATCCAACGCTTGGCGAATTCTGCTTCCACCTCACACCTCGTGCACTAAAACTTGAAAGCGTTGCATGTTCCGGTGCGCAGGTTATGAAAAATTAAATCCATTCCAGCCCAAAAAGCAATGTCATGTTAACAGCGCCAAGCATTTAATCATGGGAATATGCTACTCTTATAACCAATATCCATTTGCCTATAATCATAGCGTGCCAAGGGGATGGTTCATCATCGGAACCGTAAAGAAACATAAATCTATTATTTTTTTTTACATTATTATATATTTTCTTAAGCCTTGAATGGTCTGGAGAAAACTAGCTTGTATGCTTACGCTTCTTCCAAAAGTTATTACTCTGTTGAGTGGAAATTTTCAACTAACTAAGGGATTCCACGCCCAAATAGTTGATCCCCAACACGTTAGTCTTCTTCAGCCTTTGTGTTTACGATGTTAGAGCTTTGCTTTACTTCATTTTGGTGATGGCTCGTCAAAATGGAGTAAAGCAAAGCTCTCCAAGATAATAAACACAAAGCCTGAAGAACGTGTCGGGGATTGACTATTTGTGTGTAGAATCCTATAGTTAGTTGAAATTTAGTTGAAGTTAGTTGAAAAGTTGAAAGTCGACAGGGTAATAACTTTTGGAAGAAGTGTAACTCCAAAGTAAAAACGATCACTCGATTTTCAATTTCTAGTACTTGTAGGATGAGAGCAGCTTAATTCTGAAATTAAGCAGGACCTGTTCCAAACCAAAGGCAATTTTCACAAGCTTACTGAACTTTGCCGCAGTTCTGCCTTTGTTCTGCAACAAGTTTAGGACCGAAATAACCACAGGAACACAAAGTCGAAATTATAAGCCATTTGAGACTTCCTACACTTTAATGAACATGGTGGCCGATTAGTACGGTTTGTAATTTCGACATGGTTATTTTGCAGGCTTATGTAGAATGTTAGACCCTTCAGAAAAAAAGCGAAAAAGTAACGAAACGTCTTCCTGTTTCCGACATGTTTAATTACAGTGTTACAAGAAACTGAATGAAAAGTATCGTTGTCATTGCACTTTTCATCCGGCTTCTTGCAACGTTCTGACTGATCGTATTGCAAATGTAGTACGGGGTGGGGAAAACTCATGGATTATAACCAGAAAGCCAGTGATAATATTCATAAATCATCTGATGCTTCTGAAAAAAGGCTCGTCACACTGAAAAAAGCCAGTCACACTACCTTAATTGGGTCATCTGGCTTGGACTTTGCTAGAGTACCTTTTTAAGTTACCGAGTACATGTGCTTTTTTCATACAGCTCAATAGACAGCCAAGCTAAGCCCTCAGGAACAACGACCGCGGACAGCATTAAATAGTTGAAAAAGCACGCACCTCCTAGCTTGAATAAGTTTATTTTACTCATACACTGTTTAATTCTAAATTTCTGAATATTCAAGGAATCATTTTAAAAGTCTGAAATGATGGAAAATGGTTATTTTCTAGTTGTTTGGATGACAGTAAGCTTACCTGTATACCAAATGTGTAGGAGACACCAGTGAAGGAAAAATGTCTCAAAGTAATTACCAACACATAATGTACGCGTATGAAAACGGGTTGGGAATTATCTGATGCGTTTACTAAATATATTTCCACCACTTTTTTATAGAGCATGTTCTGTTCAAAGATAAGTAATAACGATTACATGTATCACTTGTTGTGGTGAAAATTGTATTACTATTTAACCGTATTGGTGAAAACAGGAATGATTAGTGCTACAGATTACATACGGAAGTTCGCATGGTCAGAATCATTTTGCCTGTTGGAATTTCGGTACTGGCATCATGGCTTTGTTTCAACATTGAACGACAAATTTTGGCTCGTTTTATGTGACTTGCATTTGCCACAAGTTGGTGAAAGTGTTAGTGAATGATAATTTTTAAAGTTATGTTTTACGAGGTTTAATGAGACTATTATTTTTATTTCAAAAATTGTAATTTATAATTTATCCTACTTATTGAAGGTTAGGGCTTTTGTAAAGCCTAACCAATCCCTATCAGTCTAGTTAAGCTGCTCCTACTTGCGAACTGCGTGCGTTGTCTGCTACGACAGCCTTGCTGCTAGTAACCGAATGTGTGCTGCTGTCTAATTGGTTAAAGCGTTACCACTTTCTGATTGGCTAATTTGAAGGATTATGTGGGGACGAAATATGGAAGACTCGTTTAACAGCAACTTACGATGCCAACTATAAATGCAAGCTAACTAAACCAGTCAAACTCAATCCAACTTTAAAGCATATAAACCTCTACAGACCTGAAATGAAATCTGACATTCTTTCATAAACTCAGATACCCAATTCTATGGAATGAGTTACGAGTTTTTTACTCCGTGCACTTGCTTTATTCACTCTTGTTATTGCATATATTAAAACTGCGGATATTTAATTGTACCATGCTTGAGAAAACAATGAAAGCAGAGCAATTTTGAGTAATAAAGTAAGAAAATGGTTAAGGTGATTCCTTTTGATGTTGGCCAGAGCATTTAGTGTTAGAGCCCTACATTAAAAGATTCATGATCTCTTCCAATTTGACTGTTCTGCCACATTGATTTTTGTACTTTAAACCGGTGAATGAAATATAAATCACAGCAACAAACGTGTAATTCAACATGGTTAATTAAATTAAGATTTACGTTTTATGATAATGACGGAATACGGAACAATAATTGCCATACAGTCATAAGCTTTCGCTAAACTGGCTGCGTCCCACATCGTGCTTAAGAGATCACGTGGCCTACTTTCTACAATACTTTGGTTTTTAATTTTTGTGTTTTAGTCTCTCACTGGAAAATAATCTGCATAATAGCTTGCGAATTGTTAACTGTAATTCTTTAAGATTCATGCAACTGCAGGTAAGCTATTGTTAAAAGTCTGCATGGTATGACGTGTCATCATGATATGATGCTTGATCAAGACGTACATCTAAATTTGGCGGCAGTAGTGTGGAACCATAATAATTGTTAGATTTGTTTATTAATATTATGATTAATTAATATACACTTTTAATTTGTGTTAATAATTATTATCAATAAGATATACCTATTAAGCCTAAATACTGATAAAATTATTTATAGTGTACAATTAATTTCGTAAATTATTCACATAATTAATAAATAATTGTAATAAATAAAAAAGTTCAGATTTATTTAATCGTACTGCAAAATAATTTTCTTTCACTCTTCATTTGCAGGTATCCAAAGGAGAAAAATATTTGCATGCGATTTTTGTCCTCGTCGTTTCACCAAGCGATTCACGTACTACTCGCATCGAAATGTTCACTTAGAGCGTTTTAAGTGTTCCACTTGTGACAAATGCTTCCATTCTCACCGAAATTTAGAGCGGCACTTGCACACCCATTTACCTCTCGAGAGCCGAAACTTGTACTGCCATATTTGCGGATGTGCTTTTTTGTCAGACATGTCTTTATCAGCGCACATGAAGACAGCACATGCTGCCAATTAGACTATGGTTCATTCTAGTGACTATTGAGGACAGAAGTAAAGCTTAATTTCCAGAAATAGTCGGAGGTTCAGAGAATCATGACCTGAAAAATGTAGCTTAATACTGGGTTCGTACCGTAGCTAGAAAAGCTGGAAAAGTCTAAAATTTAGTTATGTCGTTTTCCGTGCCGTAAAAAATATGGAATTGACACAGGTTGTCTATATCAGGCTGGAAAAGCTAGGCATTAACTCGCATCGTACTTTTCAAGGAATCAAATCGGGGTTTCTCATGAAAAAAAAATATGTTACTGTAAACAGACTTGAAGAGCCTTTATTTTTGTAAACTTTGCGTGTCTACATGCCACCAATTAAAAAAAAAATGTCTCACCAACTCATTTTATTTGTTTTTTCTTAACAGACAATGGTAATTCTTCTGTGATTTCGATTGTTTTGGTTGCTATCATCTGCAAATTTCAACTATTACTTTCATTTTTATTGAAACTGGCGTCGATTCCACGTTGAAACACATTTTTCTACTGACGAGTGTTAATTGTAGGCAGATAACACGCTAATTTAATGCCAAAAAAAAGCATTTAATTTAGTATCAACCCTATTGTGAGGCATACACTGGAATACATGGAATACTGAGCCTGAGAAATAGCATGGAAAATGTAACTTCTAAGCCTGGAAAAGCTGAAATTTGGTTTAGATGAGGATCTACGAACCCTGTTATTACTTAAATGTAAAAGATTTAAACTTGTTGGGATTAATTCTTGGTATTTTAAGCACTCGTGATTTTGATACGTGGGAATTGTACACATAAATGCGTTTGGCATGTAAGACTCCCGGGCATGTATATTGCAGGAACATTTAATATGTATTTTTGGAATTTGTTGCGTGTATGCATGAATTATTAATGGCAACGTAGAGTCTTACAACTAAATTTTACAGATTTAATCGCAAGCCTTCACAACCGTAAGCTCCACGTTGGGAAAAATCTTAACTGATTCACAGCCCAAACTTCATTCGTATATGTATAAATTATTTGCTTTTCAAGGTATTCGGGATTTTAATAAATCTTTCCTTATGGCAAATATAGCTAATATTTGGTAAATATCCCATTTTTGCCGATAAGAAGTGCCATGACGTGGATGCTTGGGTTGGTTTTGTGAGTAAAATGTATGAAGTGCAGTTGTAATAATTTATGTAATGTATATTGTAAGAATTTTTGTGGTCATCCACCCGTTAGAATGGTATCTTCGGTACTGTGCTGATGTTTTCAAATTATTAATTTGTCTCATGGGTAATAATACGCGCAGATAAAACATTAATGGCCTTCCTTTCTATGTACCTGCAGGGTTACCCAAGAGTAGCTGGGACCTATTTTCTTATTTACGGCTTGATTGCGTAAAGAGATTATTGTAGGTGTTTTGATGTGCAAAATTTTTCCGTAGTGTGACTGATGCTTTGTTATTCTGGTAGTGATTTAGCTGAATTATGGTGTGTGAAGACGTTTAGGTGACATGGCTTTTTTTTTTAAATAGGATAAGACGGCTTTGGTAATCGTTATGGTCAATTAAGTTCTACTATGGGTACATTACAGAGAACTTGACAAAGCAAGCAAACAGGATAAAAACACACAATACACAACATGAAATAATTAACAAGGGCCGAGGGAGGATGGCAGGATACCATAACCTTCTAGCTGCTCTCGTTAGTAGTTGACATTGTTCTATAACTAAGTAATCCTCGGTTAGTGCTGAGCTAGAATTTAGCCCATAAACATGGAGAAAAGTATGATTAATTGCTCTTTTTTGAAGCAGATAATCTCATTCTTGAGGACAGATGGAAATATATTTACCCTTTGTAAAATCCTTATTAACCTTGACTACTATGGACGGGTATTCAAAGTCCCATGCATTTAGGTCACGTGCGAAATTGATTTTGCATCCTCTTGGCTGAAAGACAATGTCCATAAAGATAACGCTCATTGCCCTAAAACACCCTTTCCATGCTCACACCCTTAAAGCCCATGCTCACCTCATAAAGCTCGCATTTCTAGTTTGATCAGTGGCTTAAATAAATATTTTTTTGTGGAGGGGGAGCCAATTTTATGCCCTCATTTATGCCCCACTTTTTGACCCCTGATAGAAAATTTATATCCACTTTATTTTTAGTGTGCGATTTTTTCTTGCTTTACGTATTGTATGGGGGGGGGGGAGATGAGGCTTAATGGCGCGTCGACAGCTTGGTCATTAGCGCCAACCTCAGTCACAGTGCGGTGGTCCGGGTTGCCACTCCACCACACACTACAGAGATATTATTCAAACCCCTAATCTAAATCTTGTCATACATCTGTACCTCCTGCAAAAATTGAAAAACACCGGACAGGAGGACAGACTTATCGCCCAATTGACGCACAATGTCATGCGGAAGATGGAAACGACGACGAAAACCATCAAGATGGCAACAATGAACAAGGAAGTGCCGGACCGTAAGTGGCCGCCGACACCAATAACATTCAGGAGGGTATTGTATGGATTGGTACAAAACAGTTTTAAAGAATACAGAATAAATAGATTTTTCCAAGTATTCCTCTCCCCCTCGACTCGTTTTTTGAGGCCCCCCCCCCCACTCTCTTGGGCATACGTTCAGGCATGTAAGTGTTTATTAAGATCGAGTTTGTGAAAAGTTATAAAATGGCAAGAATCACCTCTGTTACCAAACCCAAAAAAAGGCATATATAAATACACAGTTTTAAATGTGTTGACTAGTCTACAATGTGCTAGATAGTTTTTCTTATAATAGTATATTGGTTATAAACAACTCCCAGTTTGTTGCAGCCAGATTGGTGCAGGTTAAGCCACATATATTTTTTTCAATTTGTTCATGTTAAATGCCTTAGATATTATTGAATATTACAGTAACATACGAGATATATGAGGTGAAAATGTTACTGGGACATAAAATAAGTAATTACTTTTTTTTTTTTTTTGTAGGTGGTTTTGCATTGCAACATAAACCCAACATGAATACGCAAGTCGGTCGCTTTATTTGCAAAACCTGTGGCTGGCGTTTTCCATCAGCGGTTAAGCTAAGGCAACATGAAGTCCGTCACATTCCTCTCGACCAAAGACCACAATTGCAGTGCCAGTTCTGCAAGCGGTTTTATCGCTCTCAACAGAGTTTGACTGTGCATGAAATTCAGGCTCATCGCATCCTCAAGGGTTCCAGAACTGGGATAACGGAATAGCTACTGCTGCTCAGTGAACGAACTTATTTTCACATGACATGCTACCATCAATGGAATAAAACTTAAAGCATGATCACGTTTGGTCGTTTATTTTACAGTTTTTACTGTTTTTAGAAACTGGGAAATATCTATGTGCAACATGGAAAGGACCCAAGAAATTTCTAATTGGTACGAAGCCAAGTGTTGTCCTTCAACTCATCAAATTTTTATTTCTGTTTAACATTTAACTTATAAATGTATAGCTGTAAATACTCAAACACAGTGGCAAGCATCATTAGGGAATTTTCAATTTCCAGTTACCATACCATAAATTAACATCTATTAATAACGAAATTGTATTTTAATTCGTTGCAACTAAATTGTTGAACTCAACAATATTGTATTACGTAAACAAAATATAGTCTTATTTGTCAGCAGGCTATCATATAATAATAGTTTTATTGTTTCACAATGCTCGAAGTTTTTCAACAAAAACTTGTCTGCGCTACAATCATAGAACATAAAAGTAAGCATGCAAATAAATAAATAAATAAATAAATAAATAAATAAATAAATAAATAATATAGTGTACATTAATACGATAATACAATAACACAATCTCATTATCACTGATTACACGAATATCAATTTTGACTATCATAATGATCCCATAATAATTTGTATAATCAATTTTTAATTGTACATACCTATAATTCCACTACTGCAATCTAACTAGCCACCATCTGCCAAGACATAGCTTCAATTCGATGCCTACTAAAACTAGACAAACTAGTGATTATAACAATTAAGGTTTAGTGACAATTAAGTTACTGTTATAAGAAACTACTCATTTCGTTCAGATTTTACTTAAATTATTTTGACTTTAAACTAGTATTCGTTGCTTACTTAAACTCTTTAATGATGGTTTAGGAGCACCACAGATGCGTATTGTTGTTAGAATGAGAGGTATGGCGATGACTTGATGCTTCCTTTTTTAACATGCTCTAAAACATCTCCCCTAAATCCGAAAATCTTTCAGTTTTGCCTAAAATTTGCACTATGTAGGTTTTGGTGAGAGTGCGTATTACTCTCATGCCTTTAGCCAAATCATCGCAGTCAAAATCTGTAATGGGAATTGTCACATCTCTCAGTGGCCAAAAAACTGGTACTGTGGTAACCATTTTATTACCACTCTTATGTGGTAACTACTTTTTTAACACTTCAAAAAATTAAAAACTCACCGATTTTGTTACAGGACATACCTAATTCATTATTTCCTATCATTTGTCTTTTAGGAATTGACAAAAAAACGTCCTTAAGTTTGTCCTTTGGCAAAGTTAGCAAGTTGCTAATTTGTTTTTAGAAAAGTATCGAAGCTTCATTAAGATACATATGGCGTTAATAATTCTGTCAGGGTGTCCAATGGTAGTTGACTGTAATAGGGATTTAATTGCGATCCAGACTATGATGATGGCCTCATGTACTCGGAAAGTGTAGCCTTAGATAAATATCTATTTTATATAAACAACTTCTCGATAGCATGTAAAGAATGTTTCTGAGACTATACCGGTTTATTATGACATACAGTTTTGTTAGTGCCAAATTCCTGAAGGTAGATGCATGTGCTGGGCAGAAATGAGGCTGGTCTCCTATTCGGCTGGATTTGTGATCAGTGACTTTAGCCATGAATAGAGCATTAACGATATCTATCAATGCTTTGTCGTATTGTTGACACGGTTTATATGGATAAATGATATTGCTAAACTACAGATTTTAAAAAATTCCTGTGGAATTCTTAACCAAATCTTTTTGATAAAATAAAATGTTTTATTAAAATCGGAGGTAAAAGGCTCTTTATTAAATTTATAGTTAGAAAACAAAATGTGTGCTCAATTTCATTTTCAGCTTTGTGGTAGTCAGTACAAATCTGACCGTTGATGTACGACATATGCATGACCGTTGAAAATGTGTTATTGAGAAGGCATCAATCTTCCGTCTTTGTATGTGGGACAATTCTTTTTTTTGTAGAGTATTTTGTAGAATATTTTAATGCTAAATACTCTACAAAATAACATGAATTTAAACAAGTTGGGAATGTATGGATACAGTCTACAATTTGGTATTGAGCTGGTAAGGAATTGATTAAAGAAACCTTTTAACGTATGGGGTGTACCTGCTAAACTCAACAGCTCTACGACAATAGAACCAGCTTTCAAAGTGACGTGCTTAGGATGCATTCAACGACTTGACTTCCTCCACGATGATGACGTCACTCATAACTTTTAGAATGCTAGTTTTCACATTCATTCGGAAACTGCAACACTAGTGACCAAGGTGTACAACAAACACCTCATCTTTTTAACACCTGCAGAGGTGTAATGTGCTTGGTCCATCAGCAAACCGTCGCGGCAGCACCCCGAAGATTTACCTCATGAAGAAGTCGTACTACGTGAATGGAAGTTCCCTCAAGTACGGTAAGCGTAACTCATATATTGGTTAAGTTAATAATGGAGTGGTCTTAAAAAGTTACGTCATCATCATGTGGCCTAAGTTGTGCAGCTCGCTTCATTAGTCTGGAGTGAAGAACTCAACTTATGCCACAGAGTGATCACTGGTGGTGTGTAGAGGATCTCAGCTAGTCGTTAGGTAAGAGTAAGTCGAATGTACTATTTGCATGAAAAAGGAATCTGCCTTATTGATACTAAACAAAGGTGTTATTGATAATACCACCAATAACTGTTTATTCTAGTTATCCTTAGCAGCTGTCCATTCGTTAATCGATGGTGAGCTCAAAAAGTGTAACAAATGATGTAAAAAGAGCTTGTTTTCAGAACTTCTCACAACATTAGATTTACCAAAAAATATGCGATAAGTTATTACTTTGTCTTATTTCTTTATTTTACAGGTTATCCAGGCAAACTACAATTTCCAGACATTCACTTCAGAAAGCCTGATCCCTGGCCCCAGAAAGTACAGTCTCCAGAAGGTCGTTTTCACTGTTCAATGTGTAACGGCAGGTTTCAAGCTGCGAGTGATCTAAGACGTCACGAAATAACGCATATCCCATTGCATCAACGACCTCAATTGCAATGTTACGTTTGCAAGAAATTCTACCGTTCCCATCAGAGCTTGACTGTTCATCAAATAAGGGTTCATCGATTATTAAAACGGACAAATCCAGATAATATAAATCCAAATTGTTCTTCTGAAGAAACTAATGAAGATGGCCCTCTTCAGATCTAACTCCTGTAATCTTGTAACTTTAAGTTGCTCTTTGTAAATGAGAGTAACATAACGGTACAGGAGCCAGGAAATTGACGCGTGTTTTTTCCTCAAGACCCACGCAAGTACAGTATTGGACATTGAATTTTGAATGCTTCAAATGTTGTATTGAATTCTGCATATGGATTAATCGTTCTGGTAGATACCAATGTTCATGCGAACGTCTTTCCATTGTTGAAATAGAACAACGATGCATAGTTGAGCACGTTTTTAAGCTGTAAATAGTTCTATTGAAGCAAGTTTCTTACGTAACAATGCTAAATCGGAACAATGGCGTTTTCGTCTAGGGAAAAGCGCTGCGTCAATGTTTGGGTGCCAAAGAATTGTTCAAATTCGTTGTCCTGTCCAATAATGTACAACTTCACCTCTGCTGCTTCTTACTTACGGTTTCTTAAGGGAACCACGTGTTGTCGACATATCATGAAAGAGTAATTGTCATTAACTTGCACATTCGTGTGCTTCACTCACTGTAGGAGTTTTAGCTTTTACATTTTTCAGACACTTTTGTGCTTCACTGCAATGTATAAAGTTTTAGCTTTTAAATTTTTAGGCACTTTTTGCTTTACCGCAATGTGTAAAGTTCTAGCTTTTTAATTTTTAAGGCATTTGTGTGCTTCACTGCAATGTATAGTTCCGGTAAAAAAAAAATGCCCTTTTTCGTTATATCGAGGGTCGTAATAACAACCATGAAGAAATTCAGTTATCTTGAAAACTACTGGACGGATTTTCATGAAACAAAAACTGAAATGCTTATTAGATTGTCTACTGTATTTCTACCCTTATTAAATACTACGTTACCTGACTGAAAATAATTGGCCGAGCGAGAAAAACTTAGTGATATCTGATGATATCTCGAAAACCAGTGGAAGGACTTTCATGAAACAAATACTGAATTGCATATTATATTTTTCTGCTGAATATCGCATGTAATACATATAGAAATATAGCATATATCACAACGTAATCCAGTTTTTGCTTTATTCAATTTCATCCAGTAATTTATAAGATATATTATTAGTTATCAACTCGTGCTGCTCGCTCGGTCAATTATATTTGGCTACTTACCATTACATGTAATACGTATAGAAATATAGCATATATCATAACGTTAATCCAGTTTTTGCTTTATTCAATTTCATCCAGTAACTTATAAGACATATTATAAGTTATCAACTCGTGCTACTCGCTCGGCTATTATATTTGGCTACTTACCATTACATGTAATACGTATAGAAATATAGCATATATCATAACGTTAATCCAGTTTTTGATTTATTTAATTTCATCCAGTAATTTATAAGATATATTATTAGTTATCAACTCGTGCTGCTCGCTCGGCCAATTATATTTGGCTACATACCGTTACATGTAATACGTATAGAAATGTAGCTGATATCATAATAAGCAACCCAGTTTTTGTGTCATTCAATTCTGTCCTGTAGTTTTCGAGATATCAACATTTTCGTTCTGAGTCACATACATTAATCCTGCAACTTCTTCCGTATAACGAAGGCGTTTTTTTTTTACCGGACCTGTACAAGTTCTGTCTTTTAGTCTTCTGTGCAGCGAAAACTCGGAAGACTATTGCAATAACTTTGGTCGCCCATCTGTCGGTCTCTGTTTTCAACTCCGGATCGGTATCAGACAGACACAAATGGTATTCACTGCTAAATTCATCATAAAAGGAATAAAAAAAAAACCCGGCAGTATGAAGCAGAAGTGGCAGAAAGTGCCGGAAGTGAGGGAAGTTTGCAAAAGACTGGTTGCGAGTAGGTAGGCACTCTGCACCCACTTGTTTAATTTTTAAGACTTTTTTGTGCTTCACTGCCGTGTGTAAGTTTTATCGTTTTAATTTTTAAGTCCTTTTTGTGCGGTCCTGCAATGTAAACGTTCTGTGTTTTTAATTTTTAACACATTTGTTTTAAATAAATTCTAATTTCATGCGTCTACCGTGTTGTTATTGCCATTCTGCTGCTGTCGTCAGAGTTGTGCTACGATTATTCCCATATACTTAGTAAGATTTGTTTTAAATATTTGTTCTCTCTTTTTATTAATGCTCGGGGCAAAGTCTCATCCGGGACAGAAAGCCAATTGGGCTCGAAAAGTGTTAAATAAATACGGATGCAAACCTATTTACGTTGCCTTTTGGACTTAAATGTCAGACTGCCTGAATGGGGAATCGAATCCACGACCTTTGAAACCAATGGCCGGAGTCCTACCACTCAGCCATGTCACTTTGTCACCTCATTTTTTTTGCGTTCTGGTGAGTAAACCAAGTGCCACGCCAGTCCTTCAAATGCTCGCATAATACAACTACAGTCGCGTTGACTGAACTCACTGTTTTTCATCTTGATGACACCTGCCATGGTATTGATATCAAATATAGAGCTTGTGTAACTAATTTGGGCTTGTTGGGCCTATGTGCTTCGTTCATCTATATTTACAGCATTTTCTTGCCGTTTTGCAGCCTTTTATCTCCACCATTTGTTTCTTTTATCTACATACTTTGTTTCCTTTATCCACCCTTTGTTTCTTTTTTCTTCATCGTATGTTGCTCTTATCTCCATCCTTTGTTTCTCATATCTTCGTCCTTTCTTTCCTTTACTTCCACTGTTTGTTTCTTTTTTCTCCACCCTTCATCCTTTGTTTTTCTTATCTCCATCCTATATTTTCTTTATCTCTGTTTGTTTCTTTTTTCTCCACCCTTTGTTTCTCTTATCTGCATCCTTTGTTTTTATCTCCGCCGGGTTTTTTTTTGTATCTTCCACCCTTCGTTTTCAGTAGTAGTCCTTCCTACAGTAAAATGTAAAAGTCAACTATTAACAGGATTGATGGATCTGGGTAGTTATGAATCGTAATTTTGTGCTTCCATTTCCTCACTACTACCTCTAGCTTACCACCTCTTTCTTGCATAATAAACTTGTTTTTACAAAAACACCCAAAAAACTTTTTACAGAAAATTGCTGCCTTTAACCTTACACTACCACAACACAATCAACGCAATTGTCAATTCAATATTTACAAAATCAAAAATAAGAAATCATCATACGATTCATAACTTTTATTGCCTAATGAAGCAGAAAATAATTAGTGCTGGATACGTTAAGGTATCAAATGATATTCTGGGTAATAGTGATGGTCATTTAAAAAAATCTATTCTGAGTAAAGAAATGCAATTGCTTGTTTGTTGTAATATATCTAAGTACATTTCCGACAATGTGTCATGATTTGCCAATGGAAATATATTTGTGTATAGGCTACAATACCGCTGAAACATATAATACTCAAAGATGTTACTGACAGTGTCAGTAATAACTGTTTCTTTTAGTTATCCTTACAAACTGTCCATTTGTTAATTCGTAGTGAATCGAAAAAGTACCAGAATATCATAAAAAAGGTTGTTCATTTCAACTTATGCCTTTATCAAGCTTTAAACCCTGTAGTTAATTAAATTCCACTTTTATTAAGGAAAAAATCCAATACTATTTAGTAACCATTTCTTTTCAGAACTTCTAACAATATTAGATTTACTACCAAACATGCGTTAGGTTATTACCGTTTCTCATTTCTCTGTTTTACAGGTTATTCCAGCCAAATACAATTTCCAGTCATTCGCTCCGGAAAGTCCGATCTCTGGCCCCAGAAAATTCAACTTCCAGAAAGTCGGTTTCACTGTTCGATGTGTAGTGTAAGGTTTCAAACTCCAAGCGAACTAAAACGTCACGAAATCACACACATCCCTTTACATCAACGACCGCAGTTGCAGTGTCACATTTGCAAGAAATTCTACCGTTCACATCATAGTTTGGCTGTTCATCAAATAAGAATTCACCGATTGCTGAAACGTACAATTCAACATTATCCTCTTAATCCAAATTTGTCTTCTGACGAAACTTCTCAAGAGGGTCCACCTCAGATTTGACGTAATATTGAAATGGGTCTAATGTTACGAGACTCGAAGTTCTCCCAGCAAATTGATGCATTTCACCTTGAGAAGTGCTCCTGTACAACATCGGCCTCTGCTGTTTCTTACACATGGTTCCATAAGAATAGCTTGTAGCCATTAGCTAGCAGATTTGTGTGCCTTACTGTAGTGTGTAACTTCTAGCTTTTCTATTTGTACGGCATTTGTGTCCTGCACTGTGATGTACAAGTTCTCTTTCAAATTTTGAAGTAATTTATTTTAAGTAAATTCCAATTTGTAGTTTCTGTCATGTAGTCGTTGCTATCCTGTTAGTGTTGTCGAAATTGCTCTATAGTTTTGTCGAATACTTACTGAGATTTGGCTTAGTGTTTGTTTCCTCCTTTTAGGATTGTGCGGTGATAGCAGAACAAAGGAGTTTTTATACTGTGCTGATCCGTCTGTCAGTTTATACCCGAGATAACGTTTGAACCGATTATCTAATTGATTTCAGATTTTCCACATGCGTTCTATGTCGTAGCATTAAGTTCGTAAATTAATAAAATTAGGCAATGAGATATTCATACACAACATTAATGAACAATTAACAGACGTAAAACATAAAATTATACCTAAAAGCATGTGCACCATGTGTTTTAGTTAATGGTTGAAGTTACTCCGACTTAAGTTAAATTTTTCATAATCGAAATTACTCTGCATTACAGATCATACAGCACAGTAAAGTTCGAAACTAGAAATAAATCAGTGTGAAATTTTGTAGAGAATGCAACCCGCTTTCAGACTACTGAGATCAACCATGTAGAGCCTTGCACGGCTGAGCCATTCTTGATTTCAATACGAGGAATGCGTGTGATTTCCCACTTGTAAACCGATTTCACCATGATTACAATGCATTTGCCACGTTTTAACATTTAAAAGCATTGAGTCCGACACAACTGCAGAAGCATTGTTGTCCGATTTACCAACTTCAGTTAGGGCTGTTTACAACAATGTAGTAGAGCGCATGACTTTGGGTCGAGGCTTGGCCAATAAATTCAAATTCAACATCAACAATGGCTGTAACAATGAAATTATGGCTATACGCATGGATGCCGTCTGAGAACTTTACTCTCAGTACAAAAAACCAAGATGTCAGGCTGCATCCATATGTATAGCTACAGTTTCATTAAAGAAATACAGACGCAAACCTATTTATGCTGCCTTTTGGACTTATATGTCAGACTACCTGAGCGGGGAATTGAACTAACGACCTGTGAAGCCAAATGCCCAGGTCCGCTTTCAAATTGGACCCAGACATTTGCTCACGCTCTTCAGTAGCTGGTAAATAAATATCTCAACATAGCATTTCACTACATCCATGTGCTTTTATGAATTGCTGTATTTTGCAGGTAAGTGTATTTTGTTGTATTTGGTACTAAATACAAGGTTAAAGAGGTTAGAGAGTGGAGAGAGACCCCGAAAAACGAAATGAAGTTTGCTAGTACAGCCGTGAAACAGAGATGATGTTTTGTTTTTTGGTTAAAAATTGTGGGGTCTCTTCACTTTACTGTATGTAAAATTATAACTGCAATGTAATACGAAGTAGCTGTAAGCGATTCATAAAGTTGTTATATGTGAAAATGATGTTGTTACATGGAAATTCCAACATCATGTACAAAATTTAATAAAGTGTAGTGAAGCAAAAAAAAGGTGTGAACAAATTGTTGAAGAAGTAATTCACAAGTTATCAATTCCCACAAATGATAGTTGACAAACAATTCAAGTGAACAGTGTAATCCACGCAAAAGAATAATATTACTTAGAGTCTTACTAAGATAAAGAACAACAAATGGGAGAAAACCGCCAAAACCTATAACACAGTCAATCCTATAACACAGCTAATAGGTGAACATGGGTCACCAACTCGCTGAATAAAGAAAAGGAAACCTAATTTGAAAGGATCAGGTGGAAAATTCACTAGGGATCGACAGATACAGAAAAATATCGATCCAATCCGATACCGGTATTTCCCTCTCACTCCGATCCGATACAGATTCCGATATACCGATAACGATACAAAAACGTCTAACAGGTCAAAAAGTCCAACTCATTCACACTTCTGACCATTAAAAAACCCAGTCCACACTGCAGAAAGGCCTAATTACAAAAAGCCGACAGTACGCACGTGCTAAATTCACTGAGCCGCTGTCCCGATGACGTCACGGGATACAAGCGGTGCCATGCAGGAAAGGTTTCTCTCAAGCTAGGCAGAATAGCCAGTGCGCACAGAAGATGGTCGTATCGGCAAAACATCTGTAAATAAACACAGATACAGATCCGATACCGATGTATCAAAAATACCAATGATATCTGTAAATACCGTTATTAATATCTGTCTATCCCTAAAATTCACAGTTGTTTGTGCATATCATTGGTCTGAAATGGGACGTGAGGAGGTTTCGCAAGAAGTATTTGCAAAAGGGGGAATAATTGAGATTTATGTTTAAGGTTGTTCGCATAAGCGGGCTGATTTGTATAAGGCACTGCCAAGTACACTTCTGGTTACTAGAGGTCATAAACCGGATACATAACTGGTTCAGGCTTAGTTATTGCCCCAGTGGCACACTCAGGATTGTGAACGGAAACTCTACAGTTGCCTGAATCCTGACACAAGCTTGGATCGGAAAACCTTCAAGCCTAAATGGCGAAGTCCCTTTACATGCAAAGTTGGTGATACATACTATTTGACAAGACCTTGCTGAAGCAAAAATGTGGATGACGGAAATCTCGAACTGTTGGCACGTTCCTCTCGTCCCAAACGAAAAGAAATAATTGGGGAACCTAACAAAGTTCGAGATTCGAATTGGATTATTCATTGTTAGTAAGGAGGATAAAAAGATGAGGATTACCGGAACCAAGGTTTCCCGCGTGGAGTTTGAAGTCCTGTTTACTCTTATAACTTTTGGTCTCCCGAAATGTGGGCGCAATCTAGACTAGTTAACCTTTCTGATCTGGTAGGACAATCGCAGGAAAGGCTCCGAAGAATTACCAACTCTCTTTCTGCTTTCTTCTGCACGCTCCTTTTCGATAGCTTAGTCGATTTTTTGTACCACTACTTTCTTTTCGATTTCTTAGTTGATATTTTAGTACCAGTGCTTTCTTTTCAATTGCTTAGTTGGTTTTTTTAGTACCATTGCTTTCTTTTTGATTGCCTAGTGGAATTTTTTAGTACCAGTGCGTTCCTTTGAATTACATGACATATTGTTTGTATTGTGGTTGACTGTGTTTTAGGTTTTGCATAATTTCTCATTTCATAATGACTCCGAACTGGCAGGTGAAAGGTTGTGAATTGTGATTCTTTTGTATTTAATGGCTTCCACTTAACAAATAAATATTAACTGATGACAGAATTTGTGTGAATAAGAAAATGTGGGAAGATGTTGCAGAGTTTCAAAGTTATATTTTACGACTTGTACCACTGAATAACCAACTCGTCAACTTCTGATTGCAGCCTTTCGCCCTGAATCATCAAAATGCTTTCGATTGGCACTCATTTTAATTCACTCTTCTCTGAACCTTCAAAGTAAACCTTCAAAATTCGTCCGATTGTATCTCTTTTGAGCCACTTTTCTCTGAACTACCAAAATTTTCTGTTTGCATCTGCTTTGACTCTTTTCTCTGAACCATAAAAATGCTTCGTATTGTCTCTGCATGAGCCACTGTTCTTTGAAGCATTAAATTGCTTCTGATTACACCTACTTTGAGCACCTCTTCTGTCAACTGTCAAAATGATTTGGGTTGTTCTTGCATTTACTTGCGCTACCTTTCTTTAAATAAAACGATTCTGAATTGCACCTCCTTTGATCTAGTTTTCTCTAAACCACTAAAATGCTTCTGATGACATATAATTTGATCCACTTTTATCTGAATAAAATGATTCGTATTGCATCTAGGTTGATCCAGTTTTCTCTAAACAATTAAAATGATGCTTATGAATGCACGTGCATTGATCCGCTGTTTTCTATACCACCAAACTGCAGAAATATTCCATTTCCTATCCTTGATTCATTCTGATAAATGTGGTGATGTTCGTCTGTAAATTGTTTAGACATTTGATTAGAATCCTTTGTACAATTTTTAAAAAATGAAATTGTTTGACTCTTTATAGTTTTTGAAACTAAATTTTTGGGGGCTGTTACTGAAAGGAGCCTAATAAGTTTTCCATTCCTTTACAGATATTAAAATTGAGAGTGTTAAGTGGGTCATGACACCAGTGCAATACATAGCCACATTTCAACACTGCTTATGCTATAAGATTACATCGGAATGTCAACACACAGAGTTTCAAATGCTCTGCACGTGGAAAATGTCTCCATTCTGCTCACAATCTTGACCATTATCGTTTGACTCACATCCTTCAATCTCAGAGCCAGTCTTGGCCTCGCCATATACGTTTTAAAACACATTTCCACTGCAGATATCAAAACAAGAAACTATTGCATTAAACTTAAGCTACAAACTCCACAGTATAGACATTTAGAGAGAAAGCTGGCTAATCTAGCTGTCATGCTTAGTGTTCCTTTAATCTGTATTTGCATGTGAGTGTACCACATCGCAACCAATAAATAATAAATCCAGCAACCTGAGTAACTTATCAAACGACTTCCAACTTGTGTGCTTTAATTAAATATTTGTGCTTGTTGCTGTTAAATATGATGCTTTGAGATGCGATAACATTATTTTCTGTGAATAAATTTTTGTTATTTCTCGGCATTTGCAAAGTTTTGCTTTTACTTGTAGCAATTTATTTGTAGTTATTTTTATGTAAGATACCTGAGAAGCAATGACATGTTAGCAGCTGCTTAATGTAATGAGTGTTTTGATCACTTGAATAGGTCCCTTTTGATCAGTTTATAAAAATTACAACTTTGATATTTAATCCTCCATTCAGATTGCTTCTAATTTTCATCAGTTGAGCAGTAATATATTATTCACGTACTGAAAAGCTTACTTGGTTACCCCAAAAGATATCCCAAAATCAGCCTTATACCTTGAAGCACATAAAAAAATGCAACAGTATTGTGTTCAGTGTGCTTTATAAACTCTTCTTCGGAATAACTGCTAGATGTCAACATGCACTACTATAACGCAATAGTAATACCCTGATTACAAACTCGAAAATATGAAACCATCTTGAATCGCCAGATCACCAAGATTTCCACTAAAGAAATAAGAATTAGTAGTGGAAATCTCGTTGTTTGTGCGTCCAGACAGAATGTCGGCCAAACGGAATTGTCTGTTCTGTATAAGTAATGATCCAAACTGTGTTTTCAACAAAGAGGCACAGTACGGGTGACATAATATGTTTTTCCAGTCACAATATTTTTATGCAAACGGGATTTAGAGTTCTATGTCTCTTAACCCTGAATCTAACTAAATCCAATGAAAGTTTGGACTACTGCTAATGGGAAATCACAGTATTTTCATGCAAACGGGATATCACTTCAATCCTCTATAAAACCGGCCATATAGGGGAGGATGCCCTAGTACTCTATAAAACCGGCAATATACCGGGGGCTGCCCTACTATAAACTAATATAAGAAAGCCGAACACATTTCTTTTACACACTACCGGCAAACACATGATGATAGTGGTATGTATTACTGGTGTTGCTAATACTAGCTGTTTCCTTTAGTTATCCTTAAAAGATGTACATTTTTTTATTCATTGTGAAATTGCAAACTGTACGAGATGTGTAAGAAGAGATGGTCTTTTCACTTATTCCTTTATCAGGTTTTAAACCCTAAAGTTCCAGTTTTATGAAAGAAAAAATCCAGTGCTATTTATTCCCTTTGTTAACCACTGTTTCTAAAACTTCTGATAACATTTAGATTTGAAGCAAAATCTGTGTTAGATTACATGTTAAATACATATGGATGCAAACCTATTTAACCTTCTTCAATATTCATCCTATTTGGCTTTCCTCTTGTTTAGGTTACATGTGATACCTTTTTGTTTTTCTGTTTTACAGGTCATCCTTGCCAAGTGCAGCTTCCATACTTTCGCTCCAGAAAGTACGATCTTTGGCCCCAGAAAGTGCCATCTCCAGGAAGTCGTTTTCGTTGTTCGATGTGTAATGCCAGTTTCGACGCTGCCAGTAATCTCAAGCATCACGAGATGACACATGTCCCATTGCATCAACGACCTAAATTGCAGTGTCACATCTGCAAGAATTTCTACCGTTCCCATCAGAGTTTGGCTGTTCACCAAATACGGGTTCATCGATTATTAAAACGTGCCAAGCTATATAATCCTGTGAATCCAAATTCGTGTTCTGACGAAACTTCCCAAGAAGTTTCTCAAGAGGGACCTTTTCAGGATTAAAAATGGAACCCAAATCAGGGGACGTGAACCTGCAAATTAATGTATTTTTATCCCTTGAGACCTATGCCCGCGCAACACCGACCTATGCTATTTCTTACAGACGGTTTCATAAGGAAATCGTGTGCTGTTGGCATCTCGTGAAACAGTAACTTTTGTTAGCTTGTAGATTTATGAGCTTCGCTACAAAGTGTAAGTTCTAGATGTTTATTAATTCCTGAGGCATTTATTTTAAATAAATTCCATTTTTAAAGCTTCTGCTTGGTTGTTTTTGCCATTCTGTTGCTGTTGTCAAAGTTACACTACTGTTTTCTCGAATAGTTTACTCAGATTTGTTTTAATACATGTTCACGCATTTTACTGATGCACGATGAAAAGCATAAAAAAAGCATAAAAAAGTACAAAAAAGCTCATCTGGTGCTGGTGGATGTGTGTTGTTTGTTAGTCTCCAAGATTTAACCCATTGTACTTTTCATCTCTAATTTTCTTCGTGCATTCTATGTTTTATTTGTGGTTTTCAGCTCGTAAATCAATAAAATTGAACAATGGGTTTTGGGGAATATTAACTCGGATTTTAAAAAAAATTGTACAACATTAATGAACAATTAATAGACTTGAATAATAAAATGACATCTAAAAGCGCGTGCATCATGACTTCAGTTAATGGTTTAAGTTAGTCTGACTTAAGCCGTATCTATATTGTTAATTTATTCTCATTGAGCGATATCGGAAAACTGTCATTTTATTCTCATTCTTATTATTGTCATTTTATTTATTTAATGGGCCAATTCGTACCCTAAAGGCTAGTTGTGTTCACCGAAACCATTACGCCATCATTACTGATGAAGTCATGGTTTCGACTTCATCTACAACATGTTCCCTAGGCATTAATTCTACTACAAAGCACATATTAGGACAAATTCATGTAATGTGTGCACATAATCAGTGGTGCCGTGATGGTGATAGGGGTTCAGTGTCAGGCAGCTCCTTACTGGCATTTTTAGTGGGGGGGGGGGGGTGCGTGGAAAAATATTGATATAATGGGGAAAATTTGTTTCCTACAAAATGTTTTTTTGGTAAGTTTGTGGTCTGTAAATAAGGAAAATCACTAACTCATATTAGGGTTGCTAAACTCAAATTTTTTCCAGCTTCAGGGGGGCACTGTAGCAATTCATAATAAATTTGCAAACATTGAGGGAGTAATTTTTTTATTTTTCGGGGCACTCCCCATAGCCACTAGGGGATGGCATCGGGTCAAATTTTTGCCCGATATTACCCTTTACGGGGAGAGGATGGATCATCAACCACGATATTTCCTGGTGGTCAAAGCTTGTTTCCTGTTATCTTATGGTATTTAAAGCCCAACTGTCATGTCTAGTTTCTTAAACATGATGATTCTCGCTTTCTGGGAGTGGGGGAGGGTCCTCGGAGATTCGTAATTTTCAGGTGGTGTTAAAGGTCGACGGAAGAACCATAAAATTTGATTAACGTCCCAGGTTAAAGGGAAAAAATTGTGTTAGCATGATAAGAATAACAAAAAATGTTTGAAATTGAAAACAGTAAGTGACATTTTTTCTTGATTAATTCACTTTACGTGAAGACTAAACTTTTTCAAACAATGCGAGAACGTAGCAGTGGCTAAAATTCGGATTTTTTTACAGCATTTCAAAAAAAGGGTTACTTTTATCCAATTGTTCGTTAATGTTTCATATCAAAGGGTATTTAAATCACTGCATAGTAAATACTGTACAATGTCCGAATTTTCCGTAAATGAAGTTTGGAATTCAACAAAATTCGTTTCTACTTGCTGATGCGTGTAATTTGCGGACACCATGATGTTGCTGAAGGAATTCTGGCTATCAGGCTGGACACACAATTTCCCTTATATTAGAGCCCTTTCACTCACATTATGCACGCAGCTGATAGAAACTCATAAAATCGAAAAAGAAAAGACAACAGTTTTTCTTATCATTTCCACACAGGCCTTGACCCGACGCAATTTGAACCGGTTATTCAACGTACTGGTACAACATTATTTCAGAAGTTAATTATTCCAGTAGATTGCCGGAAAAAAAATTTTAAGTGTGGCTTTAATTAATGAGTAAAATTCAGATTCCATACTGTGAAAATTGTAACTAACACATTAAAAAGGTTTTTCTCTTTGGTGAGATTCTGTGCTTTTTACCTTGAATGCAGCCAGTTGTGCATGCACAGCAAGTGTTACCAGGCAGTATTGGTAGTGAATAAAGCATACTTACTAAGCAGGAAAGCAGAAAACTTGTAATTCATTCTGCAGAATCCAGCACTTTTTGCATCGGATAAGGTTTTATCACGACACATAAACTTCAACTTATCCACAATATCAGATTTTCATTTCAGTTAAATAGATCACTTTAGTACTTGTATGCTTTAGAATTAGATGAATTGAGTTATATCAGTTTGATCAGCTTACATTTAGTTTGTAGTTGGCTATTGTCGCACTTTGGGGCACGTAAGTCATAGCGGAATGCAGTCGTTCACATTTTGATGTCACTATACGCTCTGAGTAGTCCTGATCGACTTTTAATCAATCAGAGAGCGGTACAACTTCAGACGATGAACCCTAGTTAGCACCGCGAAAACCACAATTTGATATCTATTTATGATGATTGTTTCGTGTGTAAATTGACTTTATCGCTGCTGTGATATGGTTGTAATTAGGTTAGGTTAGGTTGATTTTAAATCAAATGTAATGAGTTAGGTTAAATTTTTTTCATATGCCAATGCGAATCTCGTGGGGAGCTACGTAGCGAAGTCTTCTTAAGCTCGACGTATTCAGAAGGCTGCCGTACCAGATGATGACACTCACAGGTGCAGCCTCGCAAGTTTCGTTTCAAAAGCGAATGTTCGTTTTTTTATTTATTTGTTTTTATTTTTTTTACCACTGCTGTGGTGAATGACTGGTATCACACCGGTTCAGGGTTCTTCAATATTTTTTTATTGCTCAGGCTGCAAGTTTTGGTTCCCTGAACCAGGTCTCATGTGAATATTAACTTGACTCATTGCATCACTTACTTATGCTAACCACTGATCTTTACTGTGTCATATTCGGGTAATTCAAGCAGTGTAACTGTGTGCCCAGGATGGCGCATCATCATAAAACTGTGTATACTACATTTTCTAAAATAGCGAATAACGCCCTCACCAAGGTTTGATTCGCCCTCCTGTAATATTTCACAAGGGTTACAATTTTTAAATTTTTATTTGGTTACACATTTCTTTGGTAGACGACACTGGCAGTAGAGATTACACAACAATGCACAAATTACAGATAGTTCGTCCATCCGGGAAATGAATGAAAACGTAGTGTTCACCAGTTATTAATCCCAACAACCTAAAGTGTTGCACAATGTACAATCGGTGTGCTAAGCATTCTGAACCAAGAGTGAAGCGATCTGTGACATCAGCATTAAGCTTCAACATCTTGGAGCAACCCTACTTAACAAGACTATTATCCAAACTTAGCTTTAGTAGACTGATAGGGATTGGCTAGAATTTACCAAGTACTAATCTTAAACTAAGTAAGTACGATAATTTATAATTCACAATTTTTGAAGTAAAAATAATGTTTTCATTAAACTCTAAAAAAGTAACTTTTTCTGACCGAATCCAAATTTCATAAATCTGGGAAAAATTGTGGGCGCAACTCAAGTTTTAAAAATTCTATTTCTAACATTAACACATTGCGTTTCTCAAATCGGATGAGTGAAACTTTTACAGCCTTTGCATTCTTAATTTTACAGTAATTCTCAATTATAAGTATATAATACAGATTCATTTCCATTTTGTTTTACCATACTCTACCATAGCATTGTTGACACGGTAATTGTTGAAATGAAAGACTCTGATAAATTGCCAGAAACAAAAATGTAAAGCTTATTTGTCACGCATAAAATTCAGCTTTCATTTCATCCCTGGTTACGCATTTATTAAATTTGTAGTTAACTGACTTGTACTCAGAAACCACCTACTTTATGCATGTACATACATACGTGTAATTCGTGCACATGCATGTATTTTCGTGTATTTAGTAGTAAGACACTTTCACATCAGTGCCAAAATTACCCATACGTTTTTTTTGGCAGTTGCTAGATTATTGCCTTTGTTATTTCTATTTTACAGATTGTGCCACCCAACAGATTTCATCAAGGGGTCCTCATCAATGTCCGACATGCCACGTCTATTTTCAATCAGCTAGTAAACTGAAAAACCATTTAGTAACCCATATCCCATTAAATCAACGACCTCAATTACAGTGTCATGTTTGCAACAAATTCTTCCGTTCCCAACAGAGTTTGGTTGTTCATCGTATACAAATTCACCGACTGCTGAAACGTCCGCAGTACTCTAACCTCTGAAGCCTAAGTTCATTTTCTGAAGAAACCCCAAGCGTGGCTCATTCGATTTAAATATTTTTACTTGGCAGGAAAAAAAGGAATTGGCACTATCGTGGGAGAATATGTTGGGTGTTTGTTCAATAATTTTTTTCTACTGCTGGTGCAAGACCTGTTTTTGTTTCGAGGTGAAATCGTTGTACCACAGTGTACTGCATGTGAGAGGGCACACTTGACTGTAATTTAGTAATGTAATCGTATGTATATGTGCAAAATTACCACATATTGTAATAGTAATCTAATCTCAATAAATGTTGTGATTAATTAGACGTCTATTAAATTATAGGAGAAAGACGATCCCTTGTGCAAGAATAAATATTTTTAGACCTTTATTCAAGATTAATATTTCTTCAACCCCCATATACACTACGTGCGACGAATCCCGATCTGGGACCTCATCACTTACATATGTACGGACTGCTTCACAGGACTGTTTTACAGTCTTCTCTCTTCGTATTCTTATTTGTTTTCATAAACTTGTATTCACTTGAAACGCTAAATTCATTTCCAAACGCTAATTTCTTCAATTGGGTTGAATTACTTTTTGTAGTATTGCATCAGGAAACTTGACGTAAAGTTAGCACCTGCGTTATTTAATGTGCCGATATCTGGCATAAAGTTTAGTTTGTCTAAAGTACGACATTGTAGTCGGCATTTCAAGTTGGAGATATGACAAGTTGTTCCTTTGGGTACTAACGCATGAAAAGCAATAGAACAAACATGTAATTTTGGAAAAATTCGATGAATTTATCGCATGTTTTTTTTTTTTAATTCATTACAATATAAATTCTGCCATATTTTGACAATGTGTAACAGCTTAGAAAACTCGAAAATATAATGACAAATACGAGACTGCGTAAAGACTTCCAGTTGTATATATTTTCGTCTAGATGTTTGCTATCCTGCCATGCTTAATTTACAGAGTTAAACTACAAAATTATTATTTGCATTATTAATTAGAACATTCATTTGAGACTTTTCATACGCCTTGAAAACGTGAATACATGGAAAATAAGTTAAAATTCATTTGGTTGCCACTATTACATTCCTTTTTAATTTTTTCAAGTCTCGCATTTTTCAAAGGATTTGAATATATTACGCATCTTCTACCAAGATAAAGAAATCTAATATGATTTAGAACTATTTTTTGTATGTTTTGTAATGAGGCAATATGTGCTAATCCTAATACAAAGCATATGTTAATTTTGGAAAATTCATGTCACGTATGCACATAATGCTTTTTGACCTCGTTACGATAGAAATTAAGTTACACTTCCAGTTATAGTAAGCAGCAAGACGAAATACACACATGATTTTTTTAATGTAAGGCATTACGGGAGGCATTAAATTCGTGGTGCTCATTAAAATTACTTCATAGGCTAAGTGCTAATGCATTCGGAATAGTTAAAATTCGTATTAATTTTTTCGCACATTCATGTTTTACAGAGGATCTGAATTCATTTTAGGCATTTGCTGATTGAAAATGACTCTTAAACTAATTCTTAGATTTGTGTTTCACAAAGTGAGAAGCACGTAAACATGTTGTTTGTCCATCCGTTTATTCATCCTTCACATTAAGCTCATTAGATGTTCTAACCAATTCTCATGAAAAAATTTGGTACATGAAACGTTACCTCGATTTTTCCGATCAGATCCAAATTTTATCACATAGGAAGAAATTCTTTGGGGCAGTTCAAGATTTGAAAATGACAGTTCTCACTCTAACACAGTGCATTATTTAAAAAGGATAAGAGATATTTTTTTTGCTTGATGCATTCTAAATTAATATATTAACCACTATATTTAGTGCGTAAAAGTTCTTTATTGGGGTGTCAGTATTAATTGAATCCACAGTTGCACGTGTACAGCCCTTGTTGGGTGTCAGTATAAGTTGAATCCACAGTTGCACATGCTCAGCAAAAGCTGCAAGGTAGGAATAGAGACTAGAATAGAATGAAATTGACTGCGATTCAATAAGTATCTTGATTACAGCATACACTTAATCCATTATAGTCAACATAGTTGCACTCGAGAAGCGCCTACTTTATGTATGTTTCCGTAATATGTGTATTTCGTACACATACACCTACATGTATTTTATTGTATGTAGTGCTCAGGAGACATTTTCACCTTGATGCCAAAATTGGCAGACGTTTGGTTTTTACCTTTGTTGTTGTTCTTTTCAGATTGTCCCAGCCTACAGATGTTTGCATTCTCTTCACCAAGGGGTCCTGTTCAATGTCCAACATGTCTCGTCTATTTTCAATCTGCTAGTAAACTGAAATACCACGAAGTAACCCATATCCCATTGCATCAACGACCTCAGTTGCAGTGTCATGTTTGCAACAAATTCTTCCGTTCCCAACAGAGCTTGGTTGTTCATCAGATCAAAATTCACCGATTGCTGAAACGTGCGCAGCACTCTAACCTCTGAATCCTGAAGAAACCCTAAGCAATTACTATTTAAGTAATTTTAGATTTGTAGGAAAAAATGGGAACTGTCTTGTATCATGTATGAATAAATTGAATGTTTGTTCCGTAAATTTTTCTCAACTGCTGATGCAGAATCTGTTGTTGTTTTCGAGGTCATACCATGTATGGAGTTGTAGGAGGCACATCTGTACTGTCAGTTATTCAACAATTAGTTGTATGCATGACCACTGCTACATGGCCACATTGTAAGTGGTTATTTGATTTTATAGTTATTGTCCCACAATAACAACACTGGGTCTGTGTAAGCGATATAGAGGACAGGTTTTCAAAATTGCTGCCCAAGGAGGTCGAAAATGGAGGTTGTTTGTAACTCATTTGAAATTCAATGAGAACTGTCTTGTAAATCACTTACACCGGCCCATTTTTGCAAAGGTTTGGCAGTAAGTGTTTTATTACCATACCTAAATCGGTTCTGACATAAGTTTTTAAGAATTTGCCTACATGTTTATCAGAATTTGCCACAATCATGAAGGCTTGTGCAAATTTTCCGATGTCACAGTCACAGTCATTGTTGAAGCATTGTTCGATGATGACTTGTCAGTCTCACTGGTGCAGGTGTCCACATCATTAGGAATCGTTAGTATTACAATAGTTTACGAGTTGTAGTATTAATGTTTTAAAAGCAACTTGATGAGGTTGCTAGTTATGCTTTGGTAATGTAGCATGCATATGTTACTGCTTGAGTGCAATTTATTAGTTCTGTAGTAGTTAGTCCTACCGTGTCGTACATTATAGTGTTAGTTTGAATAATTTTTATTGAAAAGTGTACAATTTGCATATATTATGAACAAATCCTTGTCATTGGATGTTACGACAGGTGTTTTCTTCGTCTCCTAACTGTAGTTTTATTTCTCTTCATTTGCAAGCACTTGTTACTTCGTAGTAACGCTTTTTGGATAATATAGTGGTGGTATTACGGCATCGTTCTGTTCTAAAAGTTTCCACCTTTAATTTATTAGAAGTTGATTGTTGTAATAGTTTAAAGTCAGTTGGCACAACAACGTCTTCAATAAGTATATACGTATACTTAGTTGTTGCACTAACTTTTCTTACGCTCTTACTACAGTCAACTTCCAATAAGTTAAAAGTGGATACTTTTGGTGGAATGCGAAGAAGTAGCACAGCAATGCCCAACTTATGTAGTTATTCAGGACATTGTTGCAACTCTCCAATTGTGTTATTAGACGGAGGCATTTTAAACAATGAAAATGACAAGGACCGTATGATGAGTAAGCGTTGAGTGTTAGCTCAGGTGAAAATCACAGGCACCAGACCAGAATAACTACAGGACTTGAGCTAATAAGAGTTAACAAATGTCAGGATTTGTTCTCAAAATAAGCGTTGGACCTTGAAGAAGTGCTCAGGGCACGTTCTATTAAAACAGTGTTAAAGTTGTATTGTATGTTCGATGCATAACCACACTAAAATGATAACTAAGATAACAATGAGTCAGCAATGAGTAAGAGATGCTATAATGCATTAATTCCCCCCGTCCCCCGTTATTCTCCCCTTATTCTCATCTTATACAGCAGTCCCTGACTATGAAGCTAGAGAACACTGAATAAGGCGATGATGATCATGATGACCAGTGGTTTCTTCAACCACAATCCCCCACATTCATAGCGGTAAAAAACCCTGGTCAGCATTTTTATTGAATCTGCAAACAAATCCTGCTGATAAAGGGAGATAGCGACTGCAACAAGCTGAAAAGGGTTCAGAGAAGAAATACACAGCAGGCTTCTATCATCAATGAGTACCATTTCAATGAAAAATCAGAAGCCTGAACTTCAGCACTGTACTAAAGTACGTAGTCGATGTAGTGGCAACAGTCCGGAGTCAGTAAATAAAGGTAAAGTGTATAACTATAGCATCGTTGGTGGCTTTAAGCTACCGTCACTTAGGCTACCTTTGATGTGCCGCTGTTTTTCTCTAACAACTGTTCATACGTAACAACTCACAGTAATTTCTGAGCGCCCATCTCACTTCAAGCGTCATTCCTATTAGTGCAAAACTGGCAAACCTGTATTATTCTTCGGAAATTAAAAATCAGGCTTCCTGTTGCTATATTGTCAGTTAACTTCAGAAAAAAAGTACGGACTTACTAGTATTTGCACTATTAGGAACGAAGCTTGAAGTGAAGCTAGACTCTGAAATTACTATGAATTGTTGATAAGTATGAAAAATTGTTTGATAGAAACATCTACTCATTAAAGGGTAGCCTAAGTTTCAGTAGCTGAAGCCCTTCAACGAAGTTATGGTTGAATATTTAATTTTATTCGTGGGCTCTTAGCTGTTGCCGCTGCATCAAAAATGATTAGGGAATAAATTTACGCACAGTTACGAACTTATGATTCAGCACAGTGGTGTTATAACTTGGATTTAAACTGGTGGACCATTTGATATGATAGCTGACTGGCCTCTTTATGCTGATGCTTTTTTCTCATCTGCCTAGCACCCGAATTTTCCCTCTGACTTAGCCCTAATTAATTTCCTTTTATTGTATCTTTATATTATTTACAACAACTTCTGTGTATATATCCAACTTAAGCAATGGATTAAAAAGCACGGTACCAGATTACGTGAAGGAAAACCAAGCAGTGCTACATAAAGAGTCGAACAACGTCATCAGGTTAGCAATAAAATTAAAACATGGCAGGAGCCACTCAGTCATCCTATGTTAAAAGCATAAAAACAGTATTTAAAAAAAGGATAAAAAACCACCAATTTCTCCTCTCAAAAGTGGCAGAAACGGCAGACGAAATGCACGACCCAGGAAAATATTCTTTTAGATATTTATTATCGTGTCCAAATCTTGTTTCAAGAAAAACATACTGGAGCACATATTAATCTTGAAACGCTTGTCATCCACACGCATAAACCACCTGTACATAACCACTTAGTGCCAGATAATAAATATGTAAAAGAATATTTTTCTGTAATTAAAACACTTAAACTCGACACTTTTGCCAGGCAAGTTGTGCAACCCCCCATAATGAATGGATCACACCTATGAAACACGTGACCCGATTTGCATACACCTTTCCTTGCGACTTGGTTTCCCAATGGAGCAGGTGGGTCGTGCATTTCGGCTGCCGTTTCTGCCTCTTTTGAGAGGAGAAATTGGTGGTTTTATCCTTTTTAAATTACTTTTTTTTTAATACTTTTAACATAGGATGACTTAGTGGCTTTTGCCATGCTTTAATTTTATTGCTAACCTAATGACGAAAATTGTAAATATTCGAAACGTTGTTCGTCTATTTATGTAGCACTGCTTGGTTTGCCTTCATGTAATATATATAATATACATATATACATCTTGTACGAGGCAAGAGTTACAGCCAACTACGTATGATGAACATTTAGCTCGACATGTTGCATGAACATTTTGCATGTTCGCATGGACGTACATCAGTACATTTCTTGAACTGAAATGATTAACCAACAACAAGTGTGACAATGGGTGTGGATGAGTTGATAAGGAATCTACCAGATAAGCTCCTGAAACATGATTGCGGTCTATTATCTTTGATATATTTTTCTTCTGCTCTCGACGTGATTTTTCACTTACAAACTTTCCTTTATATTAACGAAAATTCACTAACGAAAATTTACACTAAGAAGAGTTAGGATTTGGTAAGCCTTCATATTTTGGACTTATGGATTTGAACTAACAAACTCCAGATGAAAATGACTGCACAGATGCCCCTGACATCTCAGCCATTTCTCTAGGGTCTTGGTAAAGACTTCCTAACCCCATTACAAAGGCTGCACAGTTGTAGCCAGGACAGCCATTAATGTTTCCCTTCCATTAATGGAGAGGGAATTACCACAAAGCAAAGAATAAACATTAAGCAATGCCTTGATAATGAATGACCATGAATTTTGAAAATATGTTGCATTAATTAGTGTATTTCGGGAGCGAATGACACAGTTCTTCATTATCTCTCAAGCTGCTGCTCTACTTCTCGTGGCTTAATAAGTAGTTTAAACAATATATAATTATTTTTTTTTTACAAATTACAGAGGAGTCTGCTATATTAAGTGCACGATTTTTAACCTTGTGCTGTTGCATTCGTTTAAAATGTTGTAAAATTTACAGCAATTTGTGTGGATTGAATTTAAACTGAAAGCCTTGACTCTACTCTTATTATGATTATTCTTTTCACAACTTAACGTTGATGTTTGTTTGTTCATCTATGCTCAAAATAGTTGACTTCATTAGGAATTGTATTATTTGTTGCAGGCATCGTCAATGTCAACCTTGCGTGCGCCCATTGTGCCTTACATTTCAGGACTGCAAAAGCATTGGAATTACACCTGAATGTGCATTTGGAACGATTCAAGTGTACAACCTGTGGAAAGTGTCTGCACACGCGACACAACTTACTTAGGCATAGGTTAAGTCATGTGCCACCAGAGAACCGTGAGGTCTGGTGCTGTGAGCTATGCCCCTGCAAGTTTAAGTCATTGTACAGTCTGAAATTACACTACAGATCTAAACATCATCATGACAAATAAACTACATACATTGTTAAGATTGCCCCACAAAAGATCTTTCTTCATGTAACGTTTCCAAGCAGAACAACTTTATGTGGGATGGTTGATGTGCTGATACTGTAATGCTGAATCTATTATGTACGTTTAACACAGTTTTGCTTTTTAAGAAAGTAACCGTACTCATCACGAGAAAACACTGCAGCACTCATAACAGTCTAGTAAAATTCTCGACTTTTATGTCGGCCATCATCAGTACAACACACACCAACTACCCAAGTTTCACGTCGGCCATCTTGATATCAACATGGCTGACGTGTAAACTTGGATAGCTGGTCTTTTTTGTAGTCGAGAATTTGACTAGACTGTTGTGAGTGCTGCAGTTCTTCCCCCTGAAGAACAGGGATTCTTTCTTAAAATATTTGCCCATCATTGATATCATTACACAATCTTGCTTGCTGAATGCAACTGTGATAATTTATAAAGTAACTAGTCTTCTAGGTGTTACTTTTTAAAAAGTGTATGTATGACAAGTCATTTGACAGTATCATCTCCACAAAATCGTCCCCATTACCAAACTAACTGGTTACACGCCCATTAAGTATGAACTAGTAACAAACCGTGTGGAAATCTGAGAAGACCGATGATGGTGCGTGAAAGGGGCCAGCTAAGTGGTTTGCACCTTATACGGTTGGAGTCCTGGCAAAAAAAATCTCCAGAAAAAAAAATTCCAGTAAAAAAGTCCTAGGAAAAAAGGGAAAAATCGCAGGAAAAATAAATCCCGGGAAATCATAAGTCCTGGAATCCAAGGTTCGTGGTATCAAGTCGTAAGCTAGCCATCTTTCCAGCCTGCATGTATTTAATAAGTGGATTGTGTATAATATAGAATATTCCTATATGATTTTCCATATTTCTTTACTTTTTATTCATCTGAGCTAACTGCTTGCGGTTTTCGCCATTGCATAAAGGAATTCAAAGTTTGTCTTTACTAATATTTCGTCTAAAATTTACTACACTGTACTACAGTACGTGTAAGGCGAAAAAATGGTCGGAAGGACTTATGAAAGAAACTGCTTCTAAAGGTACTAGCTTTTGCAATTGTCTATGCCATGTGATTTTCTTGCTTGTGCTACCCCGTATTGCACCTTTACGGACTGTATAACATTAGAAACTGCAACAGAACACAAATTCTTTCAACTTGATTTTAACTTATCCTATTAAAGCCTATTAAAGCTAATAATTTTAGATACGTTTTTTTAGACTTTCTTCTTGTTATATTAGTTCCTTTTATTTTCGAGCATTTCACTGAATAAAATGACTTTAGAACTGGGCATTGTTTTCTGGAAGTTTTTTATTCTAGGGATTTTGTTTTCTGGAGATTTTTTCCCATGGACTATTTTTCCCAAGCAAAGTTTTCCCTGTTACCTTTTTTGGTCGCCGTCTGGTTGTTGCTAGTTTATTGGGCATTTATAAAAACATTTTTATTAATTACTTGAACCAACGATAGGCTGACTACCTGACAGATAATTTGATGTGGAACCAAAAGTATTCTTAACAAGTATCACAGGTACTGTTTCATTGTTTACCGAACATGTAGCTGTTTCACGTTTGTGAATCAGACTGAAGTCAGATATCTTATTATTACCATTTAATACATGAAAAATGTATCGATTGTTCTGTAAATTTCCTTACAAAGTTCTGCCTATAATTAATTGTATTACATTGTTTGAATGCATGTTTATCACAGTTTTAAATCAAAATGTAAAGAAGATAGGAAATAAGTCGCCTAGCAATACTAAAACACAGTTGAGATGCGTTATTATCAAAACTTTTCCTCTTTTGTTTTCATTTTTTACATTCCATGTCTATGAGTTACATGTCATGAGTCACATACCATGTCACATACCTATAAATAAACGCAAATGATTATATTGTTCTTGCTATTCCCTAAATGCATTCTTGCGTTGTGTACATTTAATTTAATTGTAGTCTTAAAATCAAATAATTTTTGTTAACACATGGATGAGAGGTGTGAGGGAGAAAAACCAGAGTTTTTTCCGACTGATTTCCTTAGCATTTCTCATACTCCACGTGTTTGTTTGGAGTAACACATTTTATTTCTGAGGGAAATCGACTATGGCAATTTGGGGTTAAGGTAAAAGAAGTCTTACGGTTTTGGGCAATATCCATATTGGCTACAGGGGGTGGAGGATATTTCCCTGATACGTAGTGTGTTAACCATCTCCCCCAACCCCCATGCACTTAATGTCATGCCGGCCACGAAAGTAATAACGAAGAGACACTGCAGTCCGTTTTTATTGGTGCTCAACTAAGAATTCCGTGAGAACACTATGCCACTTAGCCACCTCGCTTCACTTGGGCTCCCAATGTACCCTCAACAAGTTAGCATTTGGCATAGTACGTAGTTATTTTGTCTTCTTGCTTAGGCTTACAAACTGGTGTGGAAGGGTTAAACAAACATTTTGAGGAATCGGTTATTTTGGATGCTGTAGTGGATTTGGCTCTAGTGGGTTTGGCTTGTTTTTAATGTTCAGTCAAAATTAAAACAAATTTGATGAATTGAAATTTAATGGAACAAAACAAAATTAATGCAAAAAACGCTGTGGTATAAAGAGTTAGTTTTAAGTGACACCTGGTTCTCGATATTCTCTCATCACTCGTAATTTGTGTGATTGTTATGCTTTACGTGCTCTTTGTCATGGTACACTGATTGTAAGGATTTTTTTTGTTGAGCATTATAGTTTGCCCTTTACCTCTAGAGTTTTTGACATTAATATTTTGGGTTTTATGTTTTGAACCCTTAGGCATGCAGTAATAGCAAAAGCGTGAAGTGTAGCTATGATTAAGAATGCGCGACGAAAGAATTCAAAGCATTGTTTAGGTTTTAACAATTGTGGACCGCAGGGTGCTACAATGAGCTACGGAACTTTCTCAGACTGCCCAGCACGCTAATACATGCAATGCCGCTGGCGATGTTTAGTTCTGGATTATTTCCTGTGTTTTTTTCCGAGACATACCCCAGGACTCAGGCACTGCAGCCAAACAATAACTATCAGCCACTAAGATTGCCGACTATTCGTTCGATAGAACAGATACTAAGCTTGAAATTTAAATTTCCCAAGAAGAAGAAGAACAACAATAAGATTTTTCATTGTTGCATTTCATATTTAAAAATTGACATAGAACATTATTGCTGCTTCAAAAAATTGCAGTAATTAATATTAGGCCTCTTCAGTCATTACCTGTTCCCACCATCTACGCCTACAGACATGGTTTAATTCCTGTAAAGCATGTATGTCCACAATGAAATAAGAATTGAGTAGTGCTGGTTTGTGATCGAGTTCGTGAAAAAGAGCCACTTATAGTGAGAGTTACTGAGCTTCCCTCTTAGTGTGAGTTATTGCCATACATCAGAATAAAAGTTGGTTCATGGCGACTGTTCGTTGTTAAGAGTAGTTCACTTCTTTCGATAGTAATGGTACAAAAAATAGGTTTACACTTTTGTGGCCTGTGAAAGAATTAGCTAAAATCTTCCTTTCTTCCTCCAAATTACAAAATGTTTTCCAAAATGAGTTGCAAAATTATTTTACAATATTAAAATTTTGGAGCCCAACATGATCTTGTTTTGCATTGATTAATGCAAAGGGGGTACGTCTCGAAGTGTTTTTTTCGTTTGTTTTGTGTGTAATACCACACAAACCACATACAGCAGATATTTATAATTTTGCCTGTTAATTGCTTGACACGCATCAAAGCAATCTGTTTAATTCTGCATCATTAATAGGCTTGCGATATCAGGCATTTCAGCAGTGTTATCATACGCCAAAATTAGTATATTTTTTAGGAAACCACTTGTACTGTCACCAACCAATTGATTTTCTAATTTTGTCCTTTTCATTTGCAGACAAATTTTCTAACATGCAGCTGCTTTGCGAGCAGTGCGATCTCCATTTCAACACAATTCAGGCTTTAGTGCTGCACCGCAATGTACATTTGGAACGTTTCAAGTGTTCAACATGTGGAAAATGTCTTCACTCACAGCACAACTTGGACCGGCATCTTCTGAGTCACGTTCCTCAAGAGCAGCGGGAAATTTGGCCCTGCCATATTTGTGGAAATACTTTCAGTTCACAGCATAGCCTTAAGACACATTACAGAACAAAACACGGCCTCAAGAAGTATGTTTGTCCCTCGTGATCTGCCTAGACACTGCCCAAGATATGGCATTGTTTGAGTTATTGTAGTTAACAAGGTAAGCTTGTTCTACAACGGACAACCTCATGCACGGAATAAACTGTTATTCATGTAGAAAAGTTCCTTAGACAGAAACCTTTTTTGGACGAATTGCAATTGAAGTAAATGTCAATGTAGAAATGCTTTAGACATACTTGAGTAAACAAACATCTAAATTTTAATTAAAGTGTGAAGCACAATGTGTTGGCGGTTGTTGTTCTAGATTACCCTTTTCATCGTTTGATGAATTTCACCGCCGTTCCTTGCCGCGTTGGTTTTAGTTTGTGAATAAACCTTTAAAATATGTGTTCACTTAATGGAGCTGTTTTTCTTTTTATTTATATAGAAATATTTCCACCATACAAACAGAGCATGGCCAATAAAGAATAAAAAAATGTTCACTATAGGGAAAAATCGTTGTTCAAAGGTTCTTTATCTCGAGTGTGCTGTGTAGGCAAAAGTGGAAAAACGTAGAGCGTTCAAAAGCCTATGTTACCCTATTTGCTTTGCATTTTGCTCTTCTTTACTTTTCTTAATTAAGAGTCACTTGTTTTACATTAAAGAGCCTACATGTGTTTTATTTGATAAAATGTGCCATACAATGTAGTAATTTACTACAATAGTGCAATAATCTGGACATCAGACAGCCCTATGTTCATGAACGTACTAAAATAGGGTTTACGCTCTGCAGCTGATCTTCCAAAGGAACTGTTATCTAACTCTTATATACGAAATCATATAAGATTTCTTTTTGTTTTGTGTTTTCTGCGATAATTCAACACTCATTGTCGAAAGTTTCACTCAAACAGTTGTTTGGTCAGTGAAGTGCGCACCATTCCCAGTGTCTGAAGATGGTTTTCTTCAGAGCCATGGCTGTGGCAGTGGCTGTGGGCGGGTGATCCGTAACTACTTTCTCTGTCCGAATATGGTAATTTTTTTACTGCTTTCTGTTTAACTGCGTACTCTATTTATAGGTTAATTTTTAAGACACTTTAAGAACAGGAAAAATGGAATAGTCTGCATTACTGAAAGTCGGAGTGCTACTTGTATAAATTTGCTTTAACATATTACGTGAGAAAATATAATATGGCATTTTATGTAGTGCTGGGCTTAAACAATGCGACCTAGGCCTATTTCTTGTCTTCTCTGCTCAAGTCTTTGTCCAGTCTTTGGTTGGATGTGTTTTTATTTGGCCGAAGTGGGCCTGCTGTGACTGTTTTGTACAAATATTGGCAATAGGCCATGAATGTTCACGATCTCTTATTCTTATTTATTCTAAGTGTGCAAGTTTTTCCTTCGTCTGTTATAAGGAAAAATCCTACCTCTTTCATCTGTTACATAGGCATACAATGCTATCAATTCATACATAGTTTAGGCTGTGCTGTGGGAAGTACCACTCATTGTGAAAAGTGTGATCTGGCATTAACATAAAATGGGCCAGCATTTTATTATTTGTTTCCTCCTGTTAACTACGCTTTTGGTTTGATTATTACGTAATGACTGGTCAATTATTTGCTGCACTGGCACCATACCGGGCTTCATTTCGTTGTCCCGTATCGGTCTTGTTGCATGTAGTCTTTCGATAAGTAGATCATTACTGGATACTGTGAAGGTTGGGCTGACGGCTCAGTGCTTAAGTTGTGTAAAATAAATAAATCTGAATTGCAGAAATGTATCGGAATTGCTTATGACGTGTATTTCTGACAGTCCACGAAATCAGCTGGATTGTATTCATTCTTGGCTGAGAAGGTTGTAGGGTTGTAGGCTGTAATTTTTACTTCCAAAGCTTGGTCTGACAACTACGTGGCGTTGTTGGCTTATTGTAGTCATTCGTGCTGTCAGGTATAAATTGGGGATAAGTGGGAGGGAATGAGGGTGTTGCATCTCAACTATGTGTTTTAGTTTTAAAAAGAGCCCCAATTGGGCTGAAAATTAGGGTATTGTCGTAAAGTGTGTATGTGGGCGAACCTTTTCTTGAATGACTCTGCAGTCATCTGTAGCCATAACATAGTTGGCATCCCACTCCAGTAAGGTCAGTATTAGGTGATAGCAGAAGATTGTAATGATGGCAGAAGATGTGACATGGGAGAGTCTATGCTTCAACGCTTGTTTCATATTCCACTGCTGGTTATTTCTCGGCTCCAGGCCAGTCAATTCAACATCGCCTGAGTTTTATTTTACCAATTCAGCACTAAGAGGCATTAACTTCCCGATACGTGCGTGAGCTGGTGTTGTTCTACCCCAATCAGCCTTGGCTTGAAATAATGAAGTTGATTGTTTCAAGACCTTTTCAAGGTCACTGTTACTTGCCAGAATGGGTTTGCGTGACACAACAAATGAAATTTTTCACGCATAATTTTTTATAGAAAATGTAGTTTTCAATACAATAACTTTATTACTTTGGCATGAGGTACAATTAGGACCGGTAACCATTACCAGTGTAATGTTAGCAACGGGCTAATTTAGCGATAGCAAACCAAATATTCGTAAACCTCCTCCGCAACCACATGAATTTCTGAGCTTGATTGTTCACAATGTTGCTTTTTACTTTTATTCTAATTGGTTGTAAAGTAGAACCCACAAAACCTATTTCTGGAGTATTCTATTAGTATTAATTACCCATGTTGTATTGCTTATTCTGGGTCGTGACCCCATGCAACCAGTTGTTGAATGAATTATCATAATTACTTTCACAGAACAAGCAATACAACATGGGGTAATTAATATTAATAGAATATTTCAAAATTAGGCTTTGCGGGATCTCCTTCATAGCCGATTAGGATAAAATTAAAAAGCAATATTGCGAACACACTCGCTCCGAAATTCATGTGGTTGCGGAGGAGGTTTGCGATTTCTCAGAAGTTAGAACAAGAATTTTTGGTTTGTTATCGCTAAATTAGCACGTTTCTAATATTACACTGGTAATGGTTTGAGTCCTAATTCTACCTCAGGCGAAAGTAATACAGTTATTGTACTAGAAATGAGCCATCGGTTTCATAAATTAAAATTAGTTTAAATTCCTATGCAAGAGAGGATACATAGAATTTACAGAATTTAATTCTACATTTGTTCTCCCAATATTTCTTTTGAAAATAAAAAAAAAATCATACATTGCTACCTAAATTTTGATTTGGAATTTTCGTCTTATCGCCTTCATTGTCTGGTGTTTCGGGAACTTCTATTTTTGGCCATGACAATAACTATCTGATGAAAGCTTGGCGTAAATTTGACCTTGGATAGATTCTACGTTTCTCAACAAGGTGAATAGTTCCTGCAAATCGGAAATATTTGATAGTAATTTAAATTAATTTGTTTGTTAAGTAAAATATGGGGCAATAAAATATTTGAATAATCAAGGCACTATTTGATTCGGATATAAAATATTTAATTATATATATATATTTTTTCCTACTGAACAGCCGTTGTGCTGTTACAAAATGTATTATTATCACGTTTTAGCAATCGTCCCCTTTCCAACAAATTTCCTCGATCTTTGGTCTCGCAAAATTTGTTTGTTTGTTTGCACGTGTATTCGTCTATTCCTCCAGAAGTAAGCCCCTACGAAGGTGAGAGATTGCGACAGAAGCGAGAAACTTATTGAAAAGTTTTACTTTAAGTGGAAATTGGTCACTTTGCTCGCTCAATCCATGCACTTCCGTGTTCCAAAAATGGTATGTTTGACAACGATTTAAACCCTATAGGTCTGCCTTTTTTCGTGCATCAGTCACTTGAAGTAAAACCAAGTTTAAGTGTTATGATTTTGGAGTCTGGTGCAAATATGTCATCCTTGATAGGTTTTTTGTGGGCAAGCAATTCTACGTTCGTACTTTGCATGCAATATCAAATTTCGTAACACGTGTCAACAATGGCTCTCCCGAAAACAAAGTTAAATTTAATTTCCTACTAATTTTGAGATCCATATATTATGATATGTCGTGTTTCTGTTACTTCGTACTGATGCAAAACATGACGGTCAAAAAAATTTGAGGTTATTTTTTCAGCTTTTTCGCATTTTTGAGGGTCACAAAATCAAGTTACAACAACACAAATAGGTCTAACGGAAGTGCAATTTAGTTATCTTTCAGTTGGTCTTACTCCCATCTTTGTAGGTACCTTGATTCAAGGGGAGTAGTGGACTATATTGAACACGACATCGTGATCATAAATGCTGTAATGAATGTTTATTTAAAAAAAAATCAGTAAAGGCAATATAACTAATCCTGTGAGTTAAGTTAATAATTTCTTAAAGGGTGTCTGGAGGTAATGTCGGCCTAATGGCTACATAGTAGACCGTGCATGCTTGAACCAAAACACCAGTTTTAGTTTCCATTACCCGGGGTATACCCGGCACTAACCCCATACTGTGTTGCTAGGTCGGCTGATTACTTCAAAATTCACATTATTATGATTAGCATACTCGAACTTTATCGGTTTAAGTTTTATTAATCAAGTGAAAACCAAAACGTTTATTCAGAATAAGGCAGTAAATAAAACTTAATGTCAACTCATTCAACAACACGTGTGCATGGAATTTTTCTTTACTCCGTTTACTCTGATTTATTTATACGATTTATTTTGTGCATTTTAATACTTGCAGATTCCGACGAAGTCACTTCAGCAATTTATGGTTTTACGTGTGAAATGTGCTGCCAGTCATTTAATAATCCATCTGAATTGCATTATCATCGCAATGTTCATTTGGAACGCTTCAAATGTACTGTTTGCGGTCAATGTTTTCCATTCGAGTCTCACCTACGAAGACATTCTGTTTCACACGTGCCTTTGTCTCATCAGGAATTACTGTGTGACATTTGTGGACATTCCTTTCGTTCAGAGTTCAGTTTAACGACTCACCGTATTGTGATTCATCACTTAAGCAAAGGAAAGAAGTGATTCTATGTATCAAGATGTCTTCTTATGGACTTTCGTATTACTTATTATTCCCCGTGAAAGTCCTTATTTCCAATTATTTATCTTTGTACTGTGTATGACGATTTGTGTTTATTTATAAAAATTTGTTGTTTGATTAGTGTAATTTTGTTGCGTTTCCTCAATTAGTACATCATGTGTTAGCGATTATTCATCTTTTACGTATGTTTAGTACGTCATTTTTTTTGCTTTACGTCAATTAGAACGTCACACTTAAGTAATTATTCATTTTTTGCATCACCGCTAGTAGTACGTCACATTTAATTATTCAGCTTTTTGCATTACTCAGTTAGTACATCCTATTTAAGTAATTGTTCATTTTACCTATTATTTATTTTTTATAAGTTACCTACCACGTATTCATTCCCAGGGCTACTTGTGTAACTAGTTTGGTACAGTTAATGCGTCTTGTTTGATCACATACAGCAGACAACTTAAACTTGACCGAAACAATACTTTCTTTCATTGTATTTCAACAAAATGTAGTGTCGTACTACTGAAAAGACGTAATTAAAACCAGGTGTAGTAATTGTTAAATAAGTAAAACGATAAAAGCCGGATTTAAATAAACAAAATGAATAATAAATTATTTGTAGCAAACGAAGAACAGAGGAGCCAATATTTCCACTACCACTCTCTCCATGTACAGTCAACAATATTGGCCCCCTTGTGTTATTTGTTTGTTGCAGTCCGATTATTTTTAAATTAAACCTAATCTAAAGTGTGCG
>JAHWFP010155747.1:0-26846 GCA_023313725.1 Lithobius niger
GGCAGAATAAGGCAATAATTGGCAAACTGTGGGAACAAATAATTAATGTATTGAATTCCCCTTTTTTCATTTTTCCTTCGTTAGATTTGTACGGTTTTGCTGGCCAGAATAAGACTAGACTTGACGAAGTTTGGGTGCAAAAAAACCAATATATTGACGAGCCTTTCTTTCCTCCTTCATTGTAGCGTATTTTTCTGCTATAATTGTCAAAGTGTTGCCGCCAATAATTGATGTGTTGATTTTATCTTCGTGCCTCCTTCCTTTGGTAGTTCTGTTCGATTTTGCTGGCCAAAATAAGACAAGACTTGGCAATATTTTGGCGCAAATAACCAATGTGTTGGCGAGCCTTTCCTTCTTCCTTTGCTCTCCAGTGGTTTGTTGGCCCAAATATGGCTATAATTGGCTAAGTGTAGTCGCCAATAATTAGTGTAGTCTCCCTTCCTTTTCCTGCAGTTGTTAGCTTTGTACGATTTTGTTAGCCAGGATGTGTCTATAAGCCTTTTCTTCCTACGTTATTCTTTAATTTTTTAGTGTTTTACTGGCCCAAATAAGGCTAAAATAGGCAAAGTGTGTTCGCCAATCATTATTGTGTTGGTTTGCCGTCCTTCCTCCGTAGCTTTGTACGGTTTACTGGCCAGAATAAGACCAATTTGGCAGAGTGTTGTCGCCGATAAATAATGTGTTGATTTAGTCTTCCTTCCTTCTTCTTTCGTAACTTTGTGATATTTGCTGACCAGAATAAGACAAGATTTGGCAAAATTTGTTTGCCAATAATTACTGTATTGAGTTGCCCTTCCCTCCTAATTCATTTGTACCTTTGTATTGTTATGCTGGCCAGAATGAGACAAGAGATTTGGAAAAAATCGTTCACCATTAATAACTGTGTTGAGTTACCCTTCTTTCCTAATTCATTTGTTTTGCTGGGCAGAATGAGGCAAGATTTACCAAAGTGTAGCTGCTAACAATTAATGTGTTCATTTGTCCTTCCTTCTCTTCCTTAGTAGCTTTGTACTGTGTTGCTGGCAAGGATAAGACAGGATTTGGCAAAGTGTTGGCGCAAATAACCAATATGTTGGGGAGCCTTTCCTCCCTACTTCCTGCTTTAGCCTTACCTTGTTTTGCTGGGCAGAATAAGTCTGTAATTGGCCAAGTGACGGTTCAAATTTGTTGACGAGACCTTCCTTCCATCTTAAGTGTTGTATGTTTGCGAGATCGATAAGGCTAGCTTTGGCAAAGAGAAGAGAAGAGAGATGAAGATATATTTAATCTTTTGGATGATAGAAAGCCCTTGACAATTGCTTTTGAATTCCGTAATGAATTAAGGTTTGACCATTTTTTGGGACAGGGATATGAAATTATCATTACAGAGAGCAAGTACAGGTTTGTAATTTATCATGCTGACCTGATGAATCTTAAATGGTAATGAAAGCACTTGTCGTAGTTAATAAAAATACAAAGCCAAATGTGCACAATAAACGCAAATATAACCCATGGTAACGTTTCAAACCATGATGCGGTTCATTAACAAGGGTATTTTAAAAGTTGTTAAAAGCATTTCAAATCATTACCAACGGAAACTGATAGCCTAAACAACTTCCACCTTCACTGGCGTGAAACCAGCAACAAAGTCAAGTTTTTTTTTTAAAAGTACAGAACCTTAACAGCTAAAAAGGAAGCCTGGTATGAGCTGGTGGTATGAATGATGAACCTACTGTGGTTAAAAGGCTACCCAGCTTGTACGAAAGTCAGGCTGATGTTTGTATTGTAACCAGCTATTTATGTATAGTAGGGCACAACACGAGTGAATGCTCGTGGTGCACCTTGCAGTTCCATAAGCTGCTTTGTGTTCTGTTTACTTCCGCCCAACAACGGCCAACAGCTGGGTAGCGAGCAAACCCTCCTGTTCAAACCAGTTAGGACCGGTTTGCACCTGTTAACTCGTCACGTGACGTAAAGCCTCAGGCGACTTCTATTGTTCTCTCCTTCTATAAATATGCGGGGCTGGACAACTCGAAAGGTTGTCTCCCTGAACTCTGCTAAGCACTAGACCATGCTTCTAAACTTGTCTTTATGTGCCTAATATGTGTTCTCAGTGCAAGACCCCTAGCTATGCAGTAAGGAGTAAGGTGAGATATTTCTTGAATTAAATCATCTACTTCCTGAGTCGTCATATATTTTGGGGGCCTGCCATGATTTGAACCTAAACCTTCGGGATAGGTAAATTCATATTTCCAAACCTTCGGGAAGAAAAAAAAACAGGAGTACAAAATGTTGAGAGGGATGAATTTTTGCAGTCGAGAGAGAAAATAACAAGCGAATATTTGGAAAATTATTTTAAAAGCTTAAGGGGCTCTGAAATACGACAACCAACCATGGGTCACTCTTCTGGTCATTGAAATCTTCCAGTTTATGACAAGATGATAACACCGTTTCTTACGAAAGTAATTATCGTGAAACTGGGAGAATATGTAGACTATACGAGTTTTACAAACAACCCCACTGTTTTCTTTCCCGATGGTAAAGGACGGCTCAAATAAAGCCACCAATTTTCTGAAAAGAAAATAAATATTGTTTGCAAAACGCTGAGTAGTGCAATAAATCGCTGCACAGATATTTGTAAGAGTGGAAAAAGTGAAGAAGCACACTTTTGAAGCTATGAGCGTAAGTCAATTTGTTCAGTAGTGAGCTAAGTGAGTACTCATTATTTTGAAAGCATATTGGCTATTGCTTAAGAACTCTAGGTTTGTGAAGGAAAACAGATTTAGGTTGAAGTGCAGTAAGTGTGTATATAAACCTTAGAAGGGGTCCCGACTAATGGTGCACTTCGCAGAGAAAAAAAAATAAGTGGGAACGCTAACATTTTTTTTCACCAGTGAAAATTACGGGTCGCGCTACTTGTAATTGAGCAAAAAGTACCTTCTTTGTCACGCCTAAATTAGTGAAAACTACCACCATGGAAAATTCACGGAAAAGAGCGAGAACTGGGGAACCCTTAGTAGAAGACTTTGGAGAAGATATGGACGATTATTGGGGTAATTATGAGGACATTTTTTAACCATTTTAGAGTGTGCAGATGAATTAAATATGCGTGGAAATGATTCGTTTCACGCTGATTTTCGTAAATTGGCAGAAAATTGCCCAGCACCTTGACTACTTTTGAGAATATGTGTTAAGATAGTTAGAAAACTGTTTTACCGCAAGCCGAAATGCTATGAATGTTACCTCACAACCTCGAACTGGCTCTCACCAAAACGAAAACGTGAGCACCCCTCTGCACAGAATGCTTTTTATGGATTCCAGGTAAAGGCTCTAAAAGTCAACATGCCAACCTATACAGGGTATGTCAATAAAAAAATCGCCTAGCAACTTTCTGCAAAACATGGCAAAGTATGCAGGTGCTTTAAAATTAGCAGAAAATTATGTGTTGCAAACTACCATTCCCCTTGCTATGCAAGGTGAGGATGAACGATGGTTTAGGGTTTTCAGACCTTTTAGAAGTTGGGTAGCATTTATGGACAACTTTAATTTGCAATTGAAGGCCCAAATTACAAGGAACACCTCAAACATGAACTGGAATTAAGAACTCAGGGTCCTGACGAACCTTTTTCCAGTTACACCTAAGCTATCTGTCGGTATTTTGACAAGTTATGGCAGAAATCATAAGATTCTGATAAAATTAGGAACATAATGTCAAACATGCACCCATTCCTGTCAGTAGAACCAAGATTGGCTTGGTGGAGTAACGCGCAAGTAACGCAGGAAAGCCAACCCACCAAGAACCAGGTGGTGCTTTGCGTGAATCAAATGCACGCACAGCCGACAACAGGGTTTCAAGGTGTAGAACCGGTATATATGGCCACTTTAGATCTGAAAGGATACAAAGCAGGTCGGTACCAAGCGGTATAAAGCACCAGTGGTACTAGTAGCACAAATGCAGCCCCAAAAACAGCAAATGTGCAGAAAGCTAGTGCAACAAAAGAGGCAGAACAACAGCAGAAAAGGGAAAGAAAACCTTTTGATGGCAGCTGTTGGACTTGCCAGTTCAGAAAGGCCAAAAAACTGACCACGCGGTCGTTAACCTGGGTAAAGCACCGAACAAAGCGAACAAAGCAGGTTTTTCGAAAGGCACGCTAAAACATGTTTTCGCACCAAACATCCAGTTTTTTAAGACCCTAGACAAGGAAACTAAGAGTTTCACGGTACCTTTAATTAATGTTAAAGTTGCGGGCTTACCATTATTAGCTTTAATCGATACTGGCGCAAGTTCGGTGATCATTTGCGGTGCCACAGCACGAGTTTTACAGGCAAAGAACGTGAAGTGGCACAAGGATTGTTGTGTCCAAGTTATCTTCGGCACCGGAAAAATTCAAGGTGGTGGGTACAGGAGATCAATGGTCAGGTGGCCTGGTGGCTACTCTACTCAGCAAACTTTCTTGGTCTTAGAAAATGCAGATGATAGTTTAATTTTAGGCAGGGACTTTTTGACTCAAAGAGGACTGATTCCGGACATCCAAAAAGGTGGCTGGCGAGTAGGTTGTGAAGAACAGGAAATCATCCCTTTTGCTAAAGTTGGACAGACAAAAATTGAACAACTACAGCAACTTGATGTAGGTTTGGAGAGAGCAACGTGCTAGGGCTGATGAAATTTTGGAGAAAAAATCCAAGAATCTCATTGTTCAGAGGCACAATGCAAGCAGCTAAGAAGGTGTTTAAACAAATTTAAACATGTTTTAACATCTAAGCGAGGCAGCACACATCTCTGCGAATATAAAATCGAGGTTGAACCTGGAAGACGACCAATTAGACTGTTAAACAAGGAGACTAGAGCAATTATTGAATCACAAATGCTTGAGTGGATTCGTGAAGACGACATTGAGCGTCAGTGTCACCTTTGGAAGCTGCACATAGTTTTGCCCCGAAAAAGGGTGAGGAGGGGGCTAAACGTTTTTGTCTTGACTACCGCCTTGTGAACGCCAATACGGTGAAGGATTCGCAGCCGACATCTAATGGTAGTCAAGCATTTTCCATGCTTGGTAAAGCAAGGGGTTTACAGCTCTTGACATGAAATCAGGGTTCTTGCAAATCGGAATGGAAGCTGAGAGCAATACGTACACCTATTTTCAGTGCCATATGGGGGCGTTGCAGTTCCAAAAAATGCCATATGGGCTCTGTAATGGGCCTGCATCGTTCACTAGGGCTATGGATCTGGCTCTAGGAGATGCTATGTACTCCCATACAATGTGATACGAAGAAGCTTTAGTAATCTACTCAATGGATTAAAAATCTCATCTACTTCACATTGCAGATGTACTGGATAGGCTTGGAAAGGCCAGAATGACAGTAAATTTGAAAAAGATGCACCTATGTGAAAAGGAAATTTCCTATCTTGGGCACTTAATCCGTTTCCAAGAATTGTCACCCTCACCAGAGAAGGTACAGAGATAAAGGATTTTCCAGAGCCTCGCAACTTAAAGTTTTTGCGATGTTTCCTCGGAATGATGGGCTTTTACAGGGCTTTCATCAAGGATGTTCACATCAAAGCTAGCAGTCTTTACAAGTTGTTAAAGGGCGACACAGTCTGGGAATGGAATCTAACGCACTCAGACATGGTGCAACAATTAAAATACATTTTAACAAACTGTGTTTTAGCACTACCAGATCTAAACAAACTTTTCGAAATTTCCTGAGATGCATCTAAAGCAGGATTTGGTTGCGTACTTTCCCAACATTCAAAGGACGTGGCTCATACTGATCGTATTGGATTGCAGACAGGAAACTGACTAATTGCGAAAAAAAAAAAAACACTGCGTTTCTGAGCAAGTAATTGATACTGTAATGTATGCCATTCGAAAATTTCGGCCTTACAATGAAAACGCTCCATTTGTGATTGAAACTGACCATAGTGCTCTCTCATTCTTGAGGTCCTTGAAACAGCATTCAGGAAGATTGGCAAGATGGATTCTTGAACTTCAATGAATGGATTTTGAAATCGGTTACAAGAAAGGTTCCTTAAACCAAGTGGCAGCTGCAATCTCCAGGATGTATGAGAACGAACCTAAAGGCCCCATACTGGTAGCTGATTGGAAGGTGGACCAAGTAAAGGTAACTGAAAACCCTAACGGATTTCCAAGTTTGGAAAATATCTGTGAAGTGCAGGTTGGTGACCCTTGGTCATTACGCCAGATTACCAAGTTAGGTAATATAGCTGTCAAATTAACAGCTGAGGACGGAAGCAGCCCTAAGCCTGAGAGTTTCTGCTTGTGTGATAGAATCCTATGTAAACGCTATGTTTCACATAAAGTTTGTGATGTAGTTGAAGGTAAAACATGTTTCAATTCATTTTTACCGAAGTCGCTATGTCACAATGCTATTGCTGCAATTCATGCGTCACATTTGGGTTGCTATTTTAGAGTGATCAAAGCGCTGAAAAGAATGCAAGAACTTTTGGGATGGATTGGCATGAAGAAGTACGTTGTAGAGTTCGTTCACAGTTGTGAGAAGTGTCACACATGCAAAATTGAAACTTCAAAACCTGAAGGACTCTTGACAACAATCGATCCTCCCAATGCACCTTGGAAACGTTTATCAGTGGACTTTCTGGGGCCTTTACCAACAACCCCTAGAGGCAGACGCTGTATTCACTCAGGATGGCTAAAGCGAAGTAGGTCCCCGATCGCGTCAAAGATGGGGTCTAAAAATGGGTTATTTTTTATCGTATCCTGTCGGACAACAGACCTCCCTTCATAGCTCAAAAATGGTAAAGTTTGTGGAGAGACTGGGGAATCAAAACTCAGTATCTAACAGCATTCAATCCAAAGGCTAACCTGGTGGAGAGACTTAACAATGTTACATCTACTCACCGGGAATGGAATATACATTTGCAGGAATTCGCCTTTGCAATGCGAAGTTCTATGTCCAAATCTAGTAAATTTACACCCAGTGAATTGAACATCGGACGAACCCTGACTGGTCCGTGGGGTCTTGAGTTGTCTTAACTAATGACGAAACAACTACCCGCAAAACGTGAGACTTGGATGAGGTTCAAATACAATTCGTGCAGCATTTTACTTAAATGTTTAAACATATGGAGTCCAGTGTTTCCATTTTGAAGTGGGTGTTGTTCATCGTTCGATTGAGGGGCTTTAGGTTGAAGATGAGTCTTTCTCCTCTGGTATTTTTTGGTCTTAGAATAATTGAGTTGTAAAACCCCGGGCTCAAAGAATCTTTGCTTACTGCTATAGGTTGCATTCTTAGAAGTTCTTGAATTTCGATTGAGATGTTTGTTGAAGCCAGGGACGGATCCAGAAATTTATGGTGTACGGCTTTTTGGACGAGAAAGGCCAGTTTTCATAAGATTTCTGTGTTTCCAAATTCCCACAGGGCATTTTAAGACATTACCCTTTCGTTATATCACGTGTGTGATGAAAAATTCGTGGAGTGTTATCTGACCTTTAAGGGGGGTCACCTGTTGCACCTTCACCCCCCCCCCCCCCGAAGATCTGACACTGGTTGAAAGTGGAGTTGCGATATCCTAAGGTGGTGGAGACGCCAAAGCTGGTTTGCTCTTGAATGATGGTTTGAATCCTTGGCTGATGGTCGAAAGCATCCAAGGGTTTGTTGTTATCCTTTTCCAATTTGAAGGGTGATACCTGAGGCAACTGCTTTTAAATGTGACTGTCGGATTATTTTGTCATTGCTAGTTTCTCGGCTTCCCTCTGAAACCATGTGAGACATAATGTTTTCATTGGTCAATTTGGTCAGGTGTGAAGTTACCACCTGACCACCCCCTCTTCCTCGAAAGGATAACCTCCCACGAAAGGGCTGCTCGTTATTGTTTATGTTGTCGCTGTCCTGGTGGTTTGGGTTCCTTTGCATGTTCCAGTCATTCTTGAAGCATAGATTATGAAAAGGTTTCGAGGTTAAGATTGTAGCTTCGGTTTCTCATCTGTTGGTTTCCGGGCGACATCCAAATAAGGAGCAAGTTTTGGTATGAGGCCTCTGAACACGGTTTCCACTTCGTGTATATGGTACAGTAGTTACAAAGTTTCTGGGTTGGTGGAATCATTCAAGTTATTTGCAGACTGCAAATCCAAGTCCCTTAGCAAAACAGTGGAATTAAATAGGGTTCTTGCGATGCAATTCATTGACTGAAAAGTGACAAACCAATCTTTCATGAATACTTCATTTATTAAGCATACCACACATTTGGCTTCACGGGGATAGGAGTCCGTTGAAAGCTTCTCACACAGAGCATTTTCAGCTGTGTTGAATACATCAGCTTGAGAACCTGCTCCTACTCCTAGTATTAAAATCGTATCATTTTCCTGAAGAAGTGAAGATTGAATTTTCACTTTCCTTGGAATTTTGTGCCAAAATCAAGCGTACAGAAATTCCTTACATCTTCCTTAACATGGTGTGTTTTTATCCTTTTTCCCTGTCATACTGTCGTGTGACCCATCAACTCTCACGCTGTCGTTTGTTCTTTCACCTGTCGTCCTATATTATTGAACCTTGTGCCTGTCGCACTTTAATTACTAACGTCTGACGTGCTGTTATTTCATTTATCTTTCGTTTTAGATGTGATGCGATCTCTATCGTCAAGTGTCTTTACATGCATTCGTCTTCCACTGCTAACGTTTTCGTTCTTAGTGATGTAAGTACACTTGCTATCGCACTTGTCATCACCAGATTTACGTCTGTTATGTGTTTTCGACTTGACGGAGCTATCTGTTCGTTAATCTGAAGTGGAAGCTCGAAAAAAAAACACGAGTGTTGGGTGAGCAATTCGAGCGCCGTGAACGGCTGTCATCACTGGGTGACCTGCGCCAATGGTTTAAGTCCTTAAACCTTTTACTCAGGCTTCTGTGCGAAAATTTCTTCTGTTTTAATGGTTTAGGAGAGTCAACTTTGACGTTTTTGTTTATCCATTTACAAACGTACGTGAAATTCCCGTCAGGAGTGGCACTAACAACCAATTCATTTTTTAATTTAGACTCAGAACTCTACGAGTAGTCCAAAGAAGGTACCCGTGGCATTGCAGCATGTCTGCGGTTTGCACCTGCATGATCAAAAAAATCGTGAATTTCTTCTATTGTCAAGGGTCCATCATGACTCATTCGTACTCAAATTCCTTGCTCGTTGTTGAACTGTAGAAGACGGGTTAATGGAGAAATCCAACGGCACCAATGGAAGCATGGATGTTTTGAAGCTGAACTGCTAATTTTTCGTTGAATCCTAGTAAGCTTTGGAAAGATTTAGTTGGTCTAGGAGTGTTGGAAAGCTCAATCTGTCATTGGTCCAATCAATCAAAGGAGTGACCAACATCGAATGGATTCAACATCATGTTGCAGTACATTTGTTTCATGAGTTTTAGATTTCAACTTTATTCGCAGTTTTCAATTCAACACTTTGAGCCAGTCGTTCTCCTCCTTAAGAGACTGATGTTTGGACTTAACAGCACTGGCACCCCGAGTAAAATCAAAACAGTAGTCGTGGATCGGTTTTAATTTTTTATCGACCTCAAATGCTTGCTGTAGAGAAAGACAGACCTCGGAAAAAAATTCTCTTGAAGTTCGTAAAAGGTTTCACCTTGAGTCGACAACGGCATGGAATCGGTGACCATAAAGAAGCCAGTAGGTGAAAAAGTGTGTTTGCAGTAGAACAATCAATGTCAGGAAATGGGAGAGATGGGCTGTTGCTGGGCGAACTGCTATGTTCACCGGCAGGTGGGTTTTTAAAGTCAGCATTCCCCGGTATGTAAACAGTGGGGCTCAGCAAACCGGACGATCATTTACATTGGTCATGGTGGGAAAGACGTTCGGCCGAGGGGGAGCAAAACAATGGTAGCATGGAGGATTTAACCTTGCTGGAAGAAGGGTGACCCAAAAAGTTGCCAGGAGTGGGTGGAGCAGTGTTGGATGAAACAAATTTCGATGCTCTGTCCTTTTCCTTTTTTTCTTCCTTTGATCGGCCCGAATTTGCTTATCCAAAATAATGAGCCATGTCTTAGGATAGGTAGTCATACAAATCTTACATGGTCTCGTGTAGTAGCCATACTCCCGATGACGATGGCCAGACACACACACACTATTGAGACCGAAGGGAAAAAGCCTTTGGGAGCCTGTGATCCAGGGGTCGCCTGGTTGGAAAGGGACTCTTCTAGGATGGGGAATCCTTTTTCTTCAGTTGTTTCCAGCGTTCCTTCACCATCATGAAATTAATTGTCGTTTTCAGTGAGCCAAGAAATACGCACACAGAGCAGTTGGAGGGAGCTGAAGAGTGCATGTCTAAAGCAGGCCAGCACTGGAGAATAAAAGATGGAGAGAATGTGTGTGCAGTAGTATTGATGGAGGGAAGTGCAGGTGCGCACTTCGGGGTTAGTGAGATGGAGATTGGCTAATATTTAATTAAATCTCCAGAGAGGAAAAAGCATTTGAGAATAAAATGCTAAAATTTACAGGTAATGTTTAATTCGTAGCAATAGAAACACTTTCAAGTAGAATAATACTGTCATTGCAACGATAGTTTCTTTTGTGCTTAGCAGCATAAAACAGGGCCAAGAACTGACATAAACTAGTAAAAATTGCCCAATTTATCATTTATTTTTAATGCTGAAAGAGAATTACGAAGATAGCATCGCTTGCCAAAGTTAGGACTAAAAAACCCTAATCCTAACGCTAACCCTTTCAGCATTTCTAAATTTAGATTTTCTACTTTTAAGCATCGTCATATAGTCGAAGTTGTTTTATTTACTAGCACATGTATTGTTATACGGTATAACATGCACTATACAGATAGTCATCAGCAATACTCACCTGTAGACACTGGCATGCCAGGGTTCAGCGCTCTTTCTTCTAATTGAACTAAGAAAAGAACGTATACAACATACATTTATAATAGTATTTTTATAAACAGTATGAAAAATTGTGACTGACAAAATAAAAGCATACAGGGTGTTCCAAAAGTCTGAATAACTTTTGAACGGTTGAGAATTGAAACTTGCACCTTTGGGGAAATCGGTTGGGTCGAGGGTTCTATCTTTTGGCATAAGAGACATCACAGTACCACCCAGGGGGCACGACTCAGTAATTTCAAATGGGAAGGGGGGTCGAGTAGGGCGTCATATAAAGCCCTTAATGAGCTGAGAAAAATGGAGCAAAGAAACGTCGCTACATTGCTCCAATCAAAAATAGCGCCCCATCAAAGTTCGAAATAGCACTTTGCATTGGAAGTATTTACGCCACTAGAAAACGATTCGGAGATGTTCAGAACGTGACGGAATGTCCCAGATGGATAAAGCAAAAGACACACTTAAAAGAAAACTAGCAACGTTGCGGTCCCGCATTTGGGGGAGAGGTCCAGGACAAATAAAATCTTGACTGTGGCTACACTAAAGAATTTCAAATGGAAAAGGGAGGGGGTTCGAGGGGCACGTCATATTAAAGCTCTTAACGAGTTGCGAAAAATGGTGAAAAGAAAACGTTTCTACCTTGTTCCAATCCAAAATGGCGCCCCTTGAAATTACGAACATGACACAAATTTCTCCAAGTCTGTTCCACGGTGATAAACTGAAGGTACATGCACAATAAAACAAAGTTGAAGCCCCTTACTTTGGGACAAGAGGTACGATAAAATGTACGAGCAAATGGATGTACGAAAGTATAAGGGTCCACGAAAATATCAAGCTTTGTTGAATTGTGCTGACATGGCAGTGATCTGTCACTTCAGTATATCAATGGCCTACTTTTGAAAACTACCTTCAAGTTTTATCATGTTGATCCCCTGAAGTACATATTTTACTCTTGAGATGCATTTTATCGATATGGCCACAAATTAATTTATCACTTTATCCACCTGTTTCAAACTTTGCATTGTCACCATTTTGGAAGGAGGCAACGTAGCGACGTTTTCTTTTTGCTGTTTTTATTTGCTTGTTAAGATCTTTACTAAGATGTGCAGCTCGATGTCCCCCTCCTCCCATTTGAAACTCCCCAACCAAGATTTTATTTGCCCTCACCCCTTCCATCCCCCTCCCTCCCCAAAAAATACGGGACCTTGATATTGCCACATTTCTTTTACGTGAGTCTTTGAGTTTATCAATCTGGAATATTCCGTTACGTTGTGAACATCTCTGAATCGTTTTCTAGTGGCGTCAATGCTTCCAATGCAAAATGCTATTTAGACCTTTGATGGGGCGCCATTTTTGATTGGAGCAACGTAGCGACGTTTTCTTTGCGCCTTTTCTCTCAGCTCATTAAGGGCTTTAATATGACGTGCTACTCGACCCCTCTTCCCATTTGAAATGACTGAGTTGCACCCCCTGGGGCCTCCATGAGAGGGGTATGGCGATGTCTTTTATGCCAAAAGATAGAACCCTCAACCCAACTGATGTCCCCAAAGATGCAAGTTTCAATTCTCATCCGTTTAAAAGTTATTCAGCCTATCTGGGATTTTTGGAACACCCTGTATAGCTTTGGTAATTAGAGTTTTGGTATTTATAAGACGTTCTGTAGATTAAATTTTTTTTCAAATATCGTGTAATATACTACACGTTTTTTTTTTCACATTCTGTTGTTGCTGGAGAAAATTATTCCACCTCTACATACTGACCTAAAAAATGTGAACAAACTTTCTGGCATCAGTGCACACTTGCTGACATGCTTGTGAATCAGCATTCAACTCCCACCCATGCTACCTCTCAAGTCCGTTAAGAATATTTGAATGAGGCTGTCCTTCATGCCATAAAATTGATTAGTAAGCGTGCTGTTAGGCTTATTTGAGCACTCTGGCTGTGTGGGAACGCTACTGTAACAATTGCATTACCGTGTACCGTTTATGTCCAAACTTATCAGTTTGAATGGCAGTACAAACAGATGCAAACCTGTTTTCCGTTGTCTTTTGGACATATACATTAGACAGTCTGAGTGGTTTACGTATGAAGATCTTCACAGTGGGAACCAAAGACCTGCTGGTCAGCCATACAGGTAAGGCCATAGTGACACGGCAGTCTGAAATTTTAAACGACATAACTGACGTGGCTCTGTCATTACGACTGAGCATTAGTGTTCCATTTTTGGTGTTAGAAGTTGATGATTCACTTCCTACTCAGGCACTGTGGTAGTTAGGTCCAAAAGATAACGGAAATAGATTTGTGCCTGTATTATACAACTTTAATTTATTCCATTCTGCTTTTTATCTTGTAACTTCATTACCAATAGTTACCATGTTAATAAATGTGGACAATATCCCCATTAAATTACAGGTGTTATAGTGGACCTAAACAATCTTATGCACCATACACACATAAACACATAGAATCACTATGGACTCCATAATGCAAGTCTAGTGGTTAATGAAGGTTACTGTTGCCAGTCGTTCAACTAATCATTTACTATCATAATGCACACAAAAACGAACCCACATATTTGCTCTAATTTTATTGAAATTAAGTGAGTTGTAACGTAAAGGAATGGTAGTAATTTTAAGTGTCATGTTGAAAATAAATGAAATAAAGAGAAAAACACAAGCCTGTAATATACTTACCAAGACGAGCTTGGAGATCCAGGATCACTGTCTCCTGGTTTTTATTCTCATTTTGAAGTTCAGCAATTGTTGCTTGCAAGTCATTTGCTGAAATTATAAAAATGCAAGAAGACCTTCATTTCTTTGTCGTGTTTTTACAACTCATGTGAAATATAAGAAGAGAGATAAATTACGTGAATAAACTAGTATCTTTTGGTGCATGGTTGCTGGCACAATAAAATTCACTTTAAATTACATTCTAACTCAGCTAATGAAAATGCGACAATGAAGGTCGACATTCCTTCAGTGTAATCCAGTTATACAAATATAAATCAATGGTGTATAAGATTCAGTGTTAAGTACTGACATATTATAACAATAAGTCTCCAACATTTGTTTAAAAGAAGGATCAATGAGAAGTTTGTCAAAGCTCATCGAGTCTCAACTTGTAAATCTAGGAGTGTTTGCGGCCAAATGTTGCACATGGGTGCAATCCCGGTGCTTAGGCTGAATCTTATCTGTGATGCATGGGTGTTTTATTGGCGACCAATTTCCCTGGACTGAAGGCATAGTTATTCATGTGTGTCTCCAATAGACGAACATTTCCTCAGTATAGTTGAAAGTTTTATCATTGAAGAAACATCTCTTTCAGTTACAATGCTTAAAGTTTTTCTGATATTAATTACTAAAGCTAACTTTTTATAAAAAAAATTAGCACTTTTATTATTTTTTTTAAGATTGTGTTTCCAGATTTAGTACAAAATGGCCTGAGCTGAAGTGCACCATATGTATTAGATCTATTGTTGGATAGTCAACTGTTAGAACAGTAGTTGTGTGCCAACGGTTGAAAAGCATAGCATACACCCGCTTTAAAAACTGTTAACGTTTTATGTCATAGATACGTCATTCATACGGACCAATGAGGGATACGCACGGTTTAAAAACATCGCACACGTGATGATACCCACTTCAAAAACGATGGATGCCATTAAAACAAACCGATTGGATGCAAACATCCGGTTTAAAAAATGGTAATATATGACGTCATAGACACGTCCTTTGTACGAACCAAAGAGGGATACGTACAGTTCGAAAACATTGGACATGTGACATACCCATTCCCGGAATGATGAATGATATTAAAACAAAGAGATAAAGAGATCGGTTGTTTTTGAAACAGTCAGTTTGTGAATTATACTGAAGTTTTTACAATGACGTCATATCACACATGGAAGTACATACGCGGGGTGTTCCAAAAGTCCCAGATAGGCTGAATAACTTTTGAACTGATGAGAATTGAAACTTGCACCTTTGGGGACATCGGTTGGGTTGAAGGGTCTATCTTTTGGCATAAAACTGAAAGACACCGTAAAAGAAAAGTAGCAACGTTGCAGTCTCGCATTTGGAAGGGGGGGGTACAGGGCAAATAAAATGTTGGCTGTGGCTACACTAAAGAATTTCAAATAGGAAAGGGGGGTCGAGTGGCACGGCATATTAAAGATCTTAACGAGCTGCGAAAAATGGTGCAAAGAAAACGTCGCTATGTAGGTCCAATCAAAACTGGCGCCCCTTTAAAGTACGAATGTGACACATATTCGTCCAGTCTGTTCCAGTGGAATAAACCGAAGGTACATGTACAATAAAACAAGGCTGAAGCCCCTTACTTTGGAACATGAGGTACGATAAAAAGTACGAGCAAGTGGATGTACTTAAGTTTAAGGGTCCACGAAAATATAAGCTTTATTGTATTTTGTTGACTTGGCAGTGATCTGTCACTTCAGTAAATCAATGGCCTACTTTTGAAAACTACCTTCAAGTTTCATCATGAAGTACACATTTTTCTCTTGAGATGCATTTTATCGATGTAGCCACATATTCACTTATCTTTATCCCACCTGTTCCAAACTTTGCATTGTCACCTTTTTGGAAGGAAGCAATATAGTGAAGTTTTCTTTTCGCTGTTTTATTTACTTGTTAAGATCTTTACTAAGAGGTTCAGCTCGATTTCCCCCTCCCGTTTTTGTGTTTAGCCCCAACCAACATTTTATTTGCCCTGCCCCTTTCCGTCAACCCCCCCCAAAAAAAAAATGCGGGACCTTAATATTACCACATTTCTTTTTTTCGTGTGTCGTTCAATTTATCCATCTGGAACATTCCGTCAAGTTGTGAACATCTCTGAATCGTTTTCTAGTGGCATAAATGCTTCCAATAAAAAGTGCAATTCGAACTTTGATGGGGCGCCATTTTTGATTGGAGCAACGTATCGACATTTTCTTTGTGCCATTTTTCTCAGCTCGTTAAGGGCTTTAATACGACGTGCTACTCGATCCCCCTTCCCATTTGAAATTACTGAGTTGCGCCCCCTGGGCCCCCATGATAGGGGTACTGCGATGTCTCTTATGCCAAAAGATAGTACCTATAGTACCTATCTGGGACTTTTGGAACACCCGTATACGTAATGTACGACACGTGTTGGTTCCGTTTGGAAGTTCGTATATTGTAAAAGTAATCATTGAAAGATCTCAGCATCCTCGTGGTATCGCTGGAAGAAATCTTAATATTCCTGGTATTTGTGCAATGTGTGTTACTGACTGCTATAGGAACTGTGAAGACTAAAGTTTTATTGCAGACAATTTTGTCCTACAGACGAAGCATAACTGTGAAAGTATGTATGCGCGAATCGGGAAAAACCACACATTCAACGATTTCCAGTTTGTCTTTTACTACGATTCATCAGTCGGTCTGGTTTTTGAACTGTAGTTGTAAACATCATTCTGGTCTCATGAGACCATTTTTCGGTACCAGGAACGATGAAGGTTAGATAAGATAAGATAAGATTTATTTTCACAATAACGAAAGGAACATGGTAGGGCATGCTATTACAGCAGTCCAGCAATTATTTCGTCGTTATTAATACACAAAATATTTTTTTTAAATGTATAAGGCCTACTTACATACTTTAATACTCTAAGCCGGAAATAGGGGAGACAAACAGCCTTTAGAGATATTTTAAATATAGGGAAAGTATTTGCCTCAACCACAGTTGCTGGTAATTTATCCCAGCAGTTGACTACCCGGTTGCTGAAGAAAAACTTTCTGGTATTGAGTCTGAAATGATTTGCAACCAACTTCCAGGAGGTCCCCTCATTCGATCACTGGAACGGAGCTCAAAGAAAAAAAGTAGTATCAATGCCAAGGTGACCAAGTAGCAATAGTAATGTTAAAGTTAGGTCCACTCTTAAACTTAATTGCAGAGGTTCTAATTTCAAGGAATTAAGCCTATATATGTATAGGATAGATGGGATAAGCCCCTTGGACTCTTAGTGAACCTTCGTCTAAGTAGACGGGTGACCAAACTGGAATGGCATACTCCAGTATTTGTCGTACGTAGACCTTGAAAGCCCAAGCTATTGCTTGTGGATCGCCTGAACGGAAGAATTTCAGGATTGTTGCTGCCCGTTGCCGTGCAACCATTACGATTTTATCACAGTGGTAACTGAAACTAAGGTCGTTAGTGATCCAAACCCCGAAATCTTTTGCAACTTCAATTTCTGGTAGTGCATTTGCATCCGACAAAAAATATATGAAATGTATCTTCCGATTCCTGGACCCACACGAAAAATATTGCATTTTGGTGGTGCTAATGGGAGTTGCTAGTCTAACGACCAAGGCTGAAGCTTGTTCAACTCCTGCTGCAACTTGGAATGGCTGACACAATCAACCACCAAGTTACACTGCTTCACGTCGTCCGCAAATTTCTTTAATTTGATTTTATCATTTATTGATGTCGAATCATTTAAGAAGATGACAAACAGCAACGGCTTCAAGAACTGTGCTACTAACATGTGTTTGTTTTGATTTTACACAGTGTATTTCAACCTGCCGGCTTCTGCCCGGTAAAAACTCAGTCAGCTACGTGAGAAGTTTATTTCTAAAACCAAATTTTCCAAGTTTAAACAGCAATTTGCTGAGGGTGACTGTTTCAAAAGCCTTAACGTAATCAAGATAGATTATATCGATAGGGATTCCATGATCAACTGCTGAGGTCCAATCCTCCAATGAAAAAAGACGTTGGGTGCATGTTGATCTCTCAGCAATATAGCCAAACTGGTCGGCAGCAAGAAGGTCATATTTTTAATGTGATTTGTCATTACGTCTATCAAAACCAACTCTATGACTTTGTAAGGTACACAGGTAAGAAGGTATCCAGGCTAAAGGATGAAACGAGATATGGAACATTAGTCACGAAACCCATTGCTACCACCCGAATTGATTTTGAGCGAGGTGCTGCTGTTAGCCTATCACCGTCCATCCTCGATCGGTGATAGTAAACCCTCACCTACCAACGGTTACGTATTGGTAAATGTCTATCTGTCTAATGTTTTACGGTTTACACGATGTGGTTATTTATTAGTCTCGTTTTCCATCTTTTACAATAAATACGACGTCTATGTAAAATCATGCTGGTCTTAACAACGATTTGATCTCAACTCCTGGGGTCAAATGGGATTTTGGTGGGAAAATGTTCTTTCGTAAATACATCTATTGATGTTTTTCTTAATATCTCTATCTATGGGAAATTTGAATGGTAACTTCCTAATGGCTAGCAACTGTTGGTTAGCTTATATTAAATCTTAACTTTGACAGAATTAATTTTTTTGCATTTTTTACATTTTTTAAATTCTGTAAATATGTATACGTCCCTTTATTAATTTCATTACAATAGGATCAACATTTTATTTTAATAATGTATTCTTAAATCATGATCTATAGCGGAGGTTTAGTCCAGGCATAAGTTGCCAAGGTTTGTCCTCCTTAAGATGAGCTACTTAATTTAACTTAGTATTTTTATTATACTATTTTGATCTTTTTTGTAATCCTTGGTCATCTCAAAATAAAATAAAATCAATCTAGCTTTATTAGTACCACATACATGTTATTACGTGTGTTTGATACTATTGTTAGGTTTTGGAATTAAATACATAGTCACGGACTTGATATTTTTTTCCCAGATCGAAGCTGAATGTCACATCTCGAGTTGAAACTGAGAGTCACATCTCATGATATTCTTTCTAAAATCATGTTGTTATCGCCATCTGTTAACACAAAAGTTAACGATTCCGTTGAGGATGGGTATCTTCATCGTCATTTATTGACCCAGTTTAGAGTTTAATTTACCTTTTGTCTATTGAAAACTTATTGCTTGCCACGTGATTTGTTATTCGTGAGCTAACTGTTTCGAAACAAAATCTGTTTGTTATAATGTCATCAATCTTTCCAGAAACGAGTATCATCACGAGTTCATGTTTTTGAAACGAATGCGCACCCCATTGGTCCGTACGAATAACGTGTCTATGACGTCATACATTTACGTTTTTTAAACCGGATGTATGGTCTTTTTTCAACCGTTGCCCCAGAACTACATCACACTGTGATTTTTTGTTTGTTTATTGTCTATTCGCACTAAGTAATCCAACAATACAAAAAAATAGGAAGAAAAATGATCACAACAATGAACACTTGTCAGTTACAAGCAAACAGACATCGCTGTAAGTTCCTCTCACCCAAAAAAAGTAGAGAAATAAACACATAAATAGGTAAATAAATAGTAAAACCCAGACCGCAGAAACACTCAACCCATTACCCGCCTGTACACACTGGGGCTTTTCGATGATGATGCAATAATGTGTGTAGCATCCGGATGCATTGGTCTTCACATAGGCCCGGATGCTGTAATGGGTGATTCTTTATATGTATGCAACAGTTTTCAATAAGGCCAAATATTTCACAAGTTTGTTTTTTCTTCTTGTCTTTGTTCTTTCTTACTAATTGTAACCTAGGGTAAGGAATTAAATAAAAGAATAGTGCATAATACTCACCGATTTTTTCAAATTTCGCCTCCATGGCGTCCATTCTTTCTTTTAAACCATCTGAAAATATAAATAAAACTAATTAAGTATTTGGGCGAGCTGTGGTTACCACTTGGGTCGAATATTGTATGGAGGAGACGAGAAAAAACAACAACAACAAAAACAACCTCAACCAATGTACGCCTGCTAGCAAATTACATGCAGCACAACTCACTTTACGACCTTCCAGCTTAGCTAATGAAAGAAAGATGATGAAGGAAATCTGGGAAAAGGGGGCCCATACATTGGGGCTCAAGCCTACTGACTGGTTGCACTTTTTAGACAGAAAAAAACATGTTGGTAAAAAAAATGCTGCAAGCATACAATGTAAAACTGTAAGCTTTCCTTTGCAACATGGCAAGGAACGGTGTGGAGACTTCCACCCAGTGCACATGTCACGTAATTTTTGTATAATTTATTTAGTGCACCGTAACGTTTTGAACATTATACATTTTTGAGCACCCATCTTTTTACCATTCTGTGGGCGCCCTTATACAGCGCACATGTACAGAAAGACTCTCACAATACGCTATTTCGTCATATTCTCATTCAAATGAAGGTTTTAATGTATTAGATTTTTGCATTATTGATAGGTTCGAATAACCAAACCTTTATTACAAGAAAAGAAACTAATGTTTAGAGTTAGGCTTGGTATTATGTGAAAATTAATTTATGCATAGTTATAATAATGCATGCATAATAAATGGTTTGGAGCCTGAAGGAGAAACCCACTAACTCCAGTCCATGGGAGGGCAGGTAAGTAATATAAAGACATCAAAGAAAACAAATGGAATCAGGGGACAAAACGACCCTCTCGTGGAAAACCCGTAGGACCAATTGGTTTCAAGAGAAATAGAAAAGAGGTAAAATTATTTTTTTTAATGGGTACAGCAGTCAATGAGATGAAGGATGGAAGCATTCATTGAGGCTGGGGAGGACATTTTGAACGCTTCGTTTATATGTAGTGTTCCGTAGTTTGTTTATAACTCTGTGAGACAACGTTAGCGTTGATGCTTTTGCCGCCCCCCCCTCCCCCCCCCCCCCCCCCCCCCCCCCCCCCCCCGGCGCAGCAGAGACCGTTATTGGGTCCTGGTTGACAGGATGTAACGAAAGTCCTCAGTGGTACTACATTTGACCTGCGAAGGTCAACCGGTTCCTATGGATTACATATAACAAGGTTTTGTTAGTTCAAATTGTTGAACTACGCAGTGTTTTCTGTGAATTCGTTCTTCCATTTTTCCTTTTCTCTTGAACACGGTTGGTCCCGCGGGTAAGAGGGTCACTTTGTAGATCTGGAGGAGGGGTGCTTTTATGCTACCTCCTATGACATCACTTCCGGTCACGCAATCAATGTGTGGGTAATGAAGTAACTTCTGGACACGCGGGGAGGGGGGGGTCGCTTCCGGTAGATGGGGCTTCCATGGGTCAGGAGGAGGGAGCCTTTTTACTACCTTTTTACTCGTTTTCGTCGATATAGAGTAGAGGTGCTATCTCCTATGATGGAACTTCCGATGAGTGTCGAAATGACGTCACTTCTGATGGGTGTGGAGGAGCGTTGCCTTTTACTGCGTTTTCGTCAGTCTAGAGGAGGGTGTATTTTTTGCCTCCCCCTAAATCACGCAGTCACCTATGTATTAGTAAACTCTGTTTATAAGATGAAAAAAGGAATTAAGAAAAGAAATGGACTCTTGTTCTTTTATCCTCGCTGGCAAAGACTCTGACTTGAGATTTAATCTAAATACGCCGATTCATTTAGACCCTGGAAAAAGCTACGCACTGGCACTTATTAATTTGGACACATATAACAGCATATACAACATCGATTCAAAAAATAACGAAATTAAATACACCGCAGATGCTGGTCTAACTTGGCAGAAAGTGATAGTTACTCCCAGGACTTACGAAATTGAAGATTTCAATAAATTTCTCAAATGCTCGATAGATCAAATGGTCATGATAGTGAGGCCATTTCGATTCTTCCTAACGTAAAGACTTTAAGAACCAACTTGATAATAAACGATTCAAAATACGGAATAACCTTGAAAAGAGCATGGCTCGAGTCTTGGGGTGTCATTTAGGAACCTGCTTGAGGAGTCGAGAAAGTCAAAATACCGTCGAAATAATAAATATAAACACAATTTTTGTGCACGTTGACATCATTGGAAATTCTTGTGCAAATGGTTACACTCAACCCACTTTACATTCGTTTTATCCAAATTCACCTCCGGGTTTCAAAATCAGCGAGTCTCTGCATAATTTAATCCATTTACCCATTACTATGAACTTAATTAAAAGTATAAGAGTGTGGCTTACATCTCAGACCAAGAACCGTTGAATCCGAATGGCGAGACGCTCACGGCGCAACTTCATTTAAAATCTAAAAATTAAAAAAGGACAAGATGCTCGTATTTGGAAAAAAGGAAAAGGATTCTTTCGTAACTTTCATAATAAAAATTTTAATAATAATAAAAACGAAAAAAGTTTAACGCCTGGAAATAAAGCTTTCATCAAATTTATAAAAACATAAAAACGGCAGGAAAATCAGCATTGTAGAAGACTATTTAAAACTCAACGAACCTTTATTGTACGACTTGTTGATCTAATCTTACACCTATCATGAATATAATCCCATCGTCGGTACGAATCTCAACAATGTAAATTCTGAAATCCGAATACACGTGGAAAACCAAGATTTATTTCTGCACGTTGCCGACAGTTACCTTTTGATTACAGGTAGGTTGCTGAAACCCAATGACTCGGCTTATGCCGATGTTGACTTAGCAACGTTGATTAATAATGCTCCCGTGTTCCTGTTCACTAATATCAAATACCATCTAGGTGATAAACAAGTGGACGAGTTTAAATTGTTCGGGATTTGGTTCACAAATAAAATGGCTGCTCTCTTACGGATCGGCAGAACAGCCGGCATTGCTCGGTCAGTGCTGGGCATTGGATAGTGCAGCTTCTGTCACTGCTGACCTAACCGACTACTTGGGTTTCAAACAGCTACACGCGTCCATCATCGTTGAAACAACTCCCAAAGGAAGTTTTACATTCCCTTGAACCACATCATGGGATTTTTCGAAAATAACGACAAGCTAATTTATGGAATTCAACACGTCCTCACTTGTATGAGAACCAGCGTTACAAATGACGTCTTCAAAGCTGCAGCCTCGGCCAATGGTAAAGTTACTCTGATTAGCATTTCTTGGCTTATCCCCCACGTTACCGCATCGGACGACCAAAACTTAAACTTTACACTCTCATAGACAACGGAAGAACGGTGTATTTAGGATTTAGACACTGGCATTATGATAGCTGTGAGCTCACTCAAAATACCAACTTTACCTTGTGCGTGCTGACTACTTCCGTGGTTGAAAAGCCTAGGTGGATAGTTCTAGCTTTTCAAACAAACAGATAGGATGCTTTAGGTAGAAATCCGGTCGTGTTCGACCACTGTAGCTTGCAAGATACTCACATGACTCTAAATTCCGAAATATATCCGTTTCTCTATCTGAATACTAATTTTGCCACTGGAGAGTACGTCGGCTCATACAGAATGGCGCAGTAATTTAGGCAGCTATGTTACCACACCAACGATTTGAGTTTCAACTTGCTTCAGTTCAAGAAAGCCTATCCACTCGTTGTGTTGGATGGCTTCAAACAGTCTGAGAGGCTTCAATCCGGAATCGTGGATATATAAGTCAAACTAAAGTTTAGAGCAGCGGTGCCAGCTAACACTGTTTGTCACACTCTGCTCATTGGTGACAGGAAAATAAATCTAAAGTTGGACAGAGGCAAAGTCGAAGTTGTTTATTAATAAAAAAAGATATGGCGCTCAAAACAAGATCCTGAAAAAAGAAAGGTGGCGTTTACTGTTGGCATTGTTAGGGCCAATTTTGGCCGGATTTGGTGGGTTGGCGGGAGGAACCGCAGGGGTGGTATCTGCCATAAAAAAAGCACAAAACGATGCACAAATTCTAGCTGAACTTGTGCGACATCATAAAAAAGTAGAATGTTCCAGTTCGAAGAAAAAAAAAAACTAAACAAAAAACGAAGCCGAAAAAAATTGCCCCGTGGCAAAGGTATTTACTTAAGACCATCCAGGGTTTATTCGACTTTGATAAACCTTTAACGATCTATGATTTAAACCGATTATCTAGCATAATGAAAATTGCTAAATTTAGAGGTACTTTTAGTAAAGACATGCTTCCTTTAAAACTTAGGCCTACTGGTGAAAACGGAATCGTGAACTTGGAAGGTTTCCACGATGGAGACGGAAGTCACTGGGTAGCCTATTCTTCCATTTCTGGCGAACCCTGTTATTTCGATAGTTTTGGCAACATGGGTCCTCCCTGGTTCGTGTTTAACTACTTGGGGCCAGGAATTAAATACAATTACGAACGCGTGCAAAACTTTGCCAGATTTTGTGCGGACACTTTTGTTTATTTTTCCTAAGGCTCCTAATTACGAAGCTGTTTTAGACAAGATGAAATCTATTGAAAAGTGACCTGCAAATCTAAGTGAAAATAAACGTCTCCCGTATGAAAATCTTTGACTGTATGTGCCGCGATTGCCAAATATTTTTCTATTCAGAAGGATTGTCGGAAATGGTAGTCGTCGAATGTGGTTCCTTTGTTTTAGTAATGAGAAAGGTTTTCATTCCCGCTACACGACTTCGACGCTCGAATCGTTGCAGTATAAAATTGATTTACGAATTAAACCAGAACTTGTACTTATGCAGTTCGCGATAGATCCTGAATTAACGAGCCAGTCGACTTCTTTATGCAGAAACTGATTATCATGAAAAAATTTTTGTGCACAAATTTCTTCGTAGCTGCGTCACTAGGTAAAGTCGGCTCACTTAGATTTCTAATCGGTTTGTTCGCGGCATCAAAGTTTATCTTCTGATCGTCTTGTATCAAGCAATTGCTGTCAAACAAGTACCTTTGTAGCGGCATCACTCGGTAAAGTAGGTTTGCTTAGATTTCTTATCGGTTTGTTCATTGCGTTGAAGTACCGTACACTTTTTGCTCATCCTGTAATAGGCAATTCCTGTCAACGTAGACTGAAGCGTGCCGGGGGAAAGCCACGTCCTTAATTTGCTTCTTCTTTGCGTAGAAATTTCTGTGAGACACATCTACATACGTTTTTTTTTTTCAATGTTAGAAATGGTGGAAGCCAACTCGTCGGAGAGAAGAGTGATGGATGGAGCCAAGTCGGTTTTACGTTTCTGAATGTCCGTTGTCAGAGTACTGATCTCAGAATAATTGACGGCATCTTCGTCTTCTAGTTCGATAGCGACTCCTACTTTAGTTAACCGCTTGCTTTGCATATTGTAGTTGGTTTCGGGGGTTAAAACATATCCCAAGTCCTGGCTCACCTCTCGGACCGACTCCGATCGAATTATTCTCCCTCGCCCTTTTCAACGGGTGTCCAAATTTGTTGACCAACATCCTTTTTTAAACTTTCAAAGTGTACCATTCATAAAAAATATTTTATGAATATAATAAAAGGAATCAACCATCTTGGCAAACGAATATTTCCAATCTCTTGCAAAACAACTTGCTGAAAGTTAAATACGAGAATGGTACAAAGATTAAGAACGGCGTAATGTTTTCTTTATCTCTTTTTGTACAATTTAAAGATTTAAAGGGTTCGTGGACTCCTGTTTCGGAAAAAAATCAAAATATAAAGGGTGGATTTCATCTAGTTAAACTGTTGAAAAATCTTAAATGGTACATCTATACGAAACTAAAGATCGATTTTGACGATAAAAAACCCGAGTCTTTGACTACGTTCAATTATCCCAATTCTATGCATTCAGCTTCTTCCTGTTACTCCTCTTGCAAAAAGGCGAACGAGGGTAACGGAGACAAACCACTCTGTCTTAGAACTTGGGTGTACAAGAATATTCACAAAACTAAAGGGAAACTAAATAAAAATGTTATTGACAAACCGTAATTTAACTTGCCATCTTTCAACCTTCTTTATGTCAACCAAAGTACAAAGCTTTGCAGTCTATATTTGCCGAAATTGAGCAAAAAATAGGACAGAACGTAGCATTTTTTCACGATTCTCAAATTGATTTAATTCCGCCAAAAGAACTGGACCCAAAATTTCGAAACCTGATTCTTTTTGACGAATGAGTTTTGGACAAACAAAAAAACATCGAACGTTACTTCGCTCAAAGACATCATTCAATCGCTGATGTTTTTTATTGCATTCAATCTTACATGAGAATTCCAAAACAAGTGGTCAGAGACAACGCAAATGTATTATTTCTTTTCCCCATGGATGAGTTAAATTTGAAACACGTTTACGAAAATCTCATTGACCCCGACATGGAATTTTTGGACTTAAAACGTTGTGTAGAACGTGTTGGAAAAAGCCTTATGGGTTTTATCAATTATCACAACGTTAAACGAAGGGAGATATAAATGTTCGTTTTTGCCTATTAAACAAAAGAATGGAAACAAAACGAGAAATCGCAAAACTCAAAAGACGTTTAACTGAAAAGTTTCTAAATCGACGTTTGAGCAAGAGAGAGCAAGAACAATCACTACAAGAATTTTTAAACCGGTAGTAAGCACCCTGAAACCGACACCGGTCCAAGGTGTAGCAACACAAACTACGCCAAGTAAAAACACTCTAGCCACACAAACTATGCCGATTAAAGCTTATACAGAGGTAGAAAGTGACGAGGATGACTACGAAACGGATTTATCGTTGACTCCTTCCGATGTCACTACGGCTAGTGAGCCTTCCAATTTTAGTCTCGCCAAATATTCAACTACCACGATAATGCAAATTTCACCCGAGACCCCCACATATCCCGTTGCGCAAGATAAACGCATTTATACTGCCCAGGTGGTGCCCCACATACCCACTCTCTGGTCCCTCGATAGTTTGTTACCTGGTCCGAATATTGGACCAACGGCTACTTATTTCTTGACAAAATTTTTCGAAAATCCCGAGGAATCTGATTCGATACTCGGACTTCAGTACGACATGAAAAAAAGCGAGCTGACCATGGGGAACAAAGTGGTTAACATTTTTGAAAATGACATTACGGTCAAGGGGAAGCAGTATACGGTGAGACGCAGGCTTTGTAGTTTGCTAGTTTCTAGAGAGTTGTAAGAATCCTCCTACTCACCAGAAGTTAAAGCAGCTTACTTGGACATGTTACATAATACCGACGCCATTTTTATCAACAACAATCCAAAAACTCATTTAACCCAGATCTAATCATAGCACCAAGTACATAACGATGGTTCGTCAGTTTTGGGAGGCTATGAAAAAATCTAAGAAAAAGTAGATTATAAACATTACGACGATTCTAACGACTTGATATTCTAACGACTTCTTGGTGTGGAGGCCAAGAAGCAATGTTGCTTTCCCTCCTTGTATGTTTGT
>JAHWFP010155747.1:26856-45037 GCA_023313725.1 Lithobius niger
CAGTAGTCTTTTCTTTCTTTCTCAGACTAGTGTATTGTGTATCCTCACAAGGCCAGTCTTTAATGCAGACTGCTTGCTTCAAAGAGACTCAGGCTTTTGTACAAGTCTACATTGGCTGGTCACAACAGACATAGAAACGAGATCGTCGAAATTCTATCTGAAAAACAGCAAAGACAAATCATAACTGCGTCGGAGAAAAGGGCGGCTTATCAAAATTTAGGATCGGGTTCAAAAAATTACGTATAAAACAAAGAATCCAAAAAAATATAGAGATGAGGGACTGCGTCAAATGTAAGCATCACACAGCTAATGGCCCAGAAGCCGTCCGTTATTATAACCGCAAAAAAATAACAGACAGATGTAAGTTGTATGGAAAATGAGAGGTGTGTGGGACAAAAAAGGTTCCTTTATCAAATCTGGGAAAGGAACCGCAAATAAAATCATAAATCCATTACCGCTCGAAATGCATTTGCCTGGCTACCAATACTGCAGTTCGGGAACAAAAAGCTTGGCTCGAGGAGAACCTGGGATTAATCAACTAGACGAAGCATGGAAAGAACACGATATTGCTTACTCCGAGAGGTCGGATTTGAAAGATCGACACGTTGCTGATGAAGTTCTCGCTTCCAAAGCTCAAAGAGCTGAAAACAAAACTAAGATTCGCAATGGAAAATTAAAAAAAATGGACCAAGTCGTAAAAGAACTTCAAAAACCAGCGCAAAAAATTTCCAAGATGGAAAGTGATTGTACTGGGTCTGAACGATGTATAGCAGGCTGACTTGGTGGAAATGATACCTTACGTTAAACTTAGTAAAGGGTTTGCCTACCTACTAACGTGTATTAACTTCATGTCGAAGTTTGCTTGGGCTATTCCCCTTAAATCTAAATCTGGTATAGACGTTACCTAAGCTTTCAAGAAAATACTTATAGGAGCGACAACTCCTAAAAATTTACAAGTCGAATTAGGTAGCGAGTTCCACAATGAAGACTTGAAAGCACTCCTTAAGCGTCACAACATTAACATGTACTCTACGCACTCGGAGTTGAAAGTGAGCATGGTAGAATGATTCAACAGAACCCTTAAAACTCGGATGTGGAAAAGATTCACCGGGCGGGAAAGTGCAAATGGGTAGATATTATCGACGAGTTAGTTTCCCAGTACAACGACACCATACATTCTACTACGAATTTGAAACTGAGGGAAGGAACAAGGCAACACGAACCATTATTAAGACGAGCAAAACCTAAAGGGCCGTCTTAAAAACCAAAGTTTGTTATAGGAGATAAAGTCAGAATTTCTAAAGTTAAAGAAATTTTCGATAAAGGGTATCTGTAAAATTTTACCAACGAAGTTTTCATGATTCGCAAAGGTCAAAAAACTAATCTGGTAACTTATCTTTTAAAAGATGAATCGGTTGAACCCATTCTTGGGGGTACCTGTGAACTGGTTATTCTAAAAACATTCATTCCAGACTTATTTTTAGTAGAAAAAAGTACTGCGTAAGAAAAAATGAAAAGATGAAAAAATGCCCTACTTTGTCAAGTGGAAAGGGTACGATTCAAAATTTAGTAGTTGGACCGATAACATTAGCAGTTTAAGCTTTTGACTTCCTACCCTTATATGGGTCTAAATAAATGTGGTAAAAATATCCGTACGAAATCATAATATATCGCAATTCAATGGGTGCCAACAAATTCTACTTTTGAGGTTGTTAGACAATGTTTTATTTTTTGTCAGGGTTATCACGTCTTAATTTTATTACATCAATTTTCTTCTTCTTTTAGCAGAGACCATTTTTTCCTACCTTGCTTTTCTCTGTTTGACAGTTTCTGTCGCACGATTCTTAGCAATAGCGGTGGCATTTTGCTCCGACCTATGTTTTCTCTATTCGGTAGTTTCTGTCGCACGTTTCTTACGTGTAGCAGTGGCTCTTTCCCTTTTATTAGCCGTTATTTTATCTTCTTTACTTCATTTTGTTACTTCACCGGTTGATACTTCTTCCTCCTCATCTTTCATCAGCGAAGCTTGCTCTTCGGCTTCTTCATCCTCCATCAGATTGATTATGGCGCTTACAAAATCGTGCGGTATGCCGGTTCTGTATTGACCGTGCGCTAACATGTTTTTTCCATCGTCCAACACGGATCTCTTATCATAGTAGAGAGATACGGATGATTTTGAAATTTCAATGGTAGCGAGTTGATCTTTACTGCGAGTGCTCATCCCCCTGGCTTGCGACGTTGCTTTCAGAAATAGTGCTCTTTTGTAGTCTTTGTGGCTGAAGCTTTTTTGGATGAACGCTTTACTAATCCCTTTAGCCTTTCTAATGCTCTCTTCCCCGACTTAAAACGAGTACATTTTTGCTTTCAAACCTACAAATTCTTTAACCGGGATACCCGCTATCTCATCTTTAATTTCCCTAGGACTTGTTTGTTTTTGACGCTGTATGCAGCACGCGATGGATCGTAATTGCTGGTGTCGAATCTACCTAGTTCACTTTCCATATCCCCATAAAAATCGTCAGTCTCTCGGTGTCTGTGAAAAGTAAACACGTGTGGTCTCTATATTTTGGACGCATGAACTCGCAGTGAAATTCGTACATCGTAAGCTTGGAAAGTTTGAGAATGCAGAAACCGGAGTAAGTTGGTAAGTCGCACTTGACGTTACGAAGCTTCAAGTTTACCTGTATGAGACTTTCGTTGAAGATTTTGAACGAATCTGCATGTGGCAGATTGCCGCTGTACTTGATAGATTTTTTGGGATCGGTGGTCAACTTTACAGATAAATGCTCCGACTTGTTTTCCATCGTTTTCGAATATCGAATTATTTTTCAGTTTGAGTTTCAGTGTTGCAGTCGTCGTTGCGAGTTGTCGCTTCTCAGTGTTAAAGTCCATGTAGGATTTTAGCCATAGCTTCTGACGAAATTTTATAATTCTGTGGATGCCTTCCAAATTAAACCGTGTTTCAAGTAGAATTGTAAATTTCTGTAATGAACTACATAGTTTTTCTTCGGGAGGAGGTTGGTCGTCAGTTTGGAAGGAACGATCTTCTTGTTTCCAGCTATTTCTTTCATGAAGGGAGTCACGAGTTTTGGCATTATTTTCAACTTCTCTGGCTCTAAAGGATAATCGTTGTGATCGTCGTGTAACTCGGGAGGATAGACCAAGTCCACTTCCAATATATAGCCGTATTCTGAATGTTTTTCGACCGATGCCAAGCAAAATTCAAGAATTTCTTTGCTTGTCATCCTGCTAAATCGATCGTATGGAAGTAATTCCGTCATGGCTAGTCCGTATAAGTTGTTGACATCCAAATCTACTAGATACAGACTAGGTTGATTCTTGTCGTAGGTGTCTGGTAGGTATTTATTGTTTGCAATCGAGTGCCTTTTCAATATAAAAGTTGTTCCACCACTGATACCGGATGTTATAAAGTTATGCTTTCCACCGTGCGTAAACAGTTCTAGTTCGACTATCGTTTTTTTCAACGCGGCAGCCCAACTAAATCTCGGTGTGGACACATATTAGCAAGGATCTATGCCGTCGTTGACCAAACAAAGTTTCCCTGAAAGTCTGAAAAATGTCGGCTAGAACATACATGTCGATCATCTGATAGACGAGATGATAAAATATTTAAAACGTTTGTCTTCAGCAAATTCCAAATTGAGTTAGCGTGGTCGTAATCGCCTCGAAGAAAGAGAAGAACGCCGCTTTAGGAGGTAATCAAACACTTCTACAGACTGCATGAACTCGTACGGGTTGTGACCTTTTTGCGTCAATAAACGCACCTCGAACCAGTCTACCAAATCGATAGCAGTTTTTAAGATGGTGAAGGGTCGATCTTTGTTGTGATTTTTAGCCAAAGTTTCGAGCGAGGAAGATAGGAAACTATAACTGTCTAAAAACCGCAACGTTACTGAAAGGTCCTTTCCATCGAAGGAAAAGTACCGAGTAATGTTCATATTCATGAAATACTTTGTGTTTCTAGCAGGAAAGTCTACTCCCGAAGGGAAGTTTTCCATCGCAGAAATCAATAGATGCATATTGTATCCGTCTAAGTTATGGAAAACGGCCGGGATAGTAGTTATTTTCCTAGCCTCATGATTGCATTTTTCATGAGAAGCACCTCTGAAATTTCCCGTGAAGTGGCAGTGATCTCTCACTTTATCGGAGACAATGACTTTGCTACGGTAGTAGCAAGTATCGGTTTCCGTGAACCGAATTTCATCATCGGCAGTCATCATCCGATGTTTTGGTCGTGCGATAATCATGGCAAACTTTTGAATTTAGCTTTTCATACATACCTAAAACTTATCCACGTCATCCTTGCCGAGGTAGAATTTTTGACTCAAGATTTCATTTTCTGCCCCAACAACAACGTAGCCAAAACTAGTAGGAGAATGCAAACTGACTTTAGTAGACGAACTTGAGGATGGATCTGCGCTACTACTTTGCACGGGTCTGAGCATATATTCAAAATCTGCATAAACTACCAAAGGATGAGGATTCCGCCTGTCATAGTGTAGGAATTTTAAAGTGTTATTGCCAGGTAGTAGGAAAGTAAGTAATTGCACCCTATTCAATCTCACGCATTAAGTGGTATGCTCCATCATGTATTGTTCTTTACCAAAGGCCACGAAGCAGTTGCGGCAGTAAAATTTCCTGTTAGTACCAACACCTTGAAATCGGAGTATACTATCAATATCGAGGATGGTTCAGTAATGAGTATTTCCTTTTTCGTCGGCTATTAGTAACAAGTCAATTACTACTCCTTCCATGTTTTTGTTCACTCTCACTCAGATATTACGTTAATGGACAAATTGTTGACTCGTTCGAACGAATCAATTTGCCGTAGACTCACTGGGAACGTCAACATGGAATGGTCTACGGTATTCAAAAATTGTTCATAATATTTAACCTCGGTTTCGTAGCACTTCATTATAGCGGCTAGAACTGAATACAGAAAGCGCTTTTCGTCAGAATTTTCCATATTCACTACAACTTCGCTTTTCTTGCGTAATGCGTTTGGCAAGGATAAGAAAGAACTAGGGCAAAAAGAATCGATTTTTGCCACTTTTACAGTTATACCTCGAACTGTCACGAAGCACTAACCACTACTTTTTTCATTGAAAGTTTCAACGGACTATTTTATTTTTTGCAAGCATTGTACAAGATTTCTGACAAATCAGATTCGTTGTGAATAGCTGCATAGAGGGCCAAAAAAATAGGCTCGCCCCGAGTTGCAATCCCTTCTAAAATCTACCACTAAACACAGTTGAAATTTACAATTGGTCAGTTGATCCAAGCAAGTCGTAATAAGAAATTTGAAATTTGAGAGTGGACAATACAGTAGATTGAGCACTAGAAATGGATCGAGATATTTAATTTTGCAGAAATAAATTCCATGTGTATCATCATCCACCAACTTGCAACTTACTTCACCTTCAATATTTTTCAATTCTCTACTTTGGTCGAAGATCGGATCGATAGTTGGGAAGATGATGGATCAAATCTGGTCGAGTTCATAGACATTTCCACAATACGTACACGTAAACGATGATTTTGAATTCATTTTCTTTTTCTCGAAAGAAAACTTTCCGTTCCTTTTATTACATAAAAAAAAAAATGTTTCATGTCCCCACAATACCCTTCCTTCCCTAGGTGAGTCTAAAAAATATGAAGAAAAAATTTACGAATAAAGGTAGCAAAAAGCAGCCTTCCTCCAGATCGACGAAAAAGGTTCCGTATTAAAAGATGCTTTCCCACCCTCTTCCAGATTGACATCCCCCTAATTGACATTCCACGTTTTCCCACCCTCCTCCAGACCGATGGAAGTCACCGGAAGTGACACTCCCCACGTGTCCGGAAGTTACGTCAATACCCCCACTTTGATCATGTGACTGGAACTGACATCATAGGAGGTAGCACCCCCTCCTCCAGATTAACGAAAACGAATAAAAGGTAGTAAAAGGCACTTTCCAACCTCCTCTACAAATACAAAAAAAAAGTTTTCAAAATACACTTTTCCACCCTTCTCCTGATCGACGAAAACCGGAAGTGACGCCATTATCCCCACTTTTTATCAGGTGACAGGAAGTGCATCATTACCCCCATTTTGATCACGTGAATGGAAATGGGGGTATTTGTGCACTTAATATCGTATTTTACCCTGCTTAGGTTGGGACGGGATTTTAGATGCCACCTTCGAGGGGCCTTAGTGCATTAAGATGCATTTCCGTACCCATGTTTGTAGGACTTTTAACCTCCATCCTTTAAGTTTCAACATAGGGTTTAGAAACACCCTGTATGAGAAGTAATTTCTCTAGAGCTTTTTCATATAATAAATTTGACTTTTTAACAAACCAATTATCATCTTTTATCATCTTTTTAAGTCGCAGAATAATACATATTATTCTGGGCAGAGTTTGAAATCCCGAAAGTTGATTTATAGCTAAATAATCAAATTTGAAAAGGTTATCATACTCACCCTCATCTTCAAATTTCCCGTCTTTGGGGACTTTCTTTATATTTGCTAAAAATAAGAGGATAAATTGCATAATGGCTTTAAAATAGAAAAGATGTGGTGCATATGTTTAAAACTATGCATCATCTAATAATAGCAATAGAAAAGTAATAAATAAGTAATGAATACCTAATTAAATATACTCACAACACAAATTCATAATGAAATCTTCCCCAAGTTGGTCGACGACAGCAACTTGGTTTTTAGCTAGATGCCTCTTCATTTCTTCGAAGACTGTGGTGAACAAACAAACAAAATGAACGATATTTGAAAACAATATGTACATCATAGTATTAAAATCGTTACACACTGACAAGAAAAATATCGTCATCATGCACTATCTGGTATATATTCAAATTGGAGTCCTGTATGTCCTTTACAAAATTTTAAAAGAGGAGAGGTCCGAGCACAGATTCTTGAAGTACACCATGGTCAACTTTCTACCAGGAACACAAATTACTGTATATTTTATCATTGCATTATCTGTTTGTCAGTTAGATAACTTAGATTTTAATCATTTTTATTCTTATTCCATTGCTCTTCAATTTTTTTTTATTTTGCTAAATAAGAATTTATCCTGGGGATCAAATGCTTTTTGGAGATCAATCATTCCAGCATCAACCACGATGTTTGCCGTCATGTAATGCACAAGTTACAGTAATATTTCTGTTTTCTAAGCATTTTGAATAATTATTCGTTATTTTCACATGATGAAATAGGGCAACAATAAATGACAGCCGAGGCAGATTTAGAGTTCTTTGCAGTAAAGCCTACACAAGATGAAATTTTAAAGTCGTCAGCATCAACGTCGAACACAGTAGAAGTGAAATCCTCGTGTAAATAGATTACAGTTCCACCATTTGTATGGTTGATAACGGCAAAGTTGTATTAATAACATAACTGTAGTACCTTCCTCAATTTAAAGGCATTGCAGTCTTGCGTCAGAAGTTTACCAGGCCATGTTTTAACCTAGAATTGTCTAAAACAATTTCTCAAACATAACATTAGCAAAGCTCCTACAATAAACTTCACTTCTTTACTCCTTCCCAACTCGTGATTACCCAGCCTTCCTCCATTTTGTGGTTGCTTTCTCCTCTTCTCCTTCACCGCTCACAACATCCTTACTACACCCCTCCCACTCCGTTCTACCCCCACGCCAACTCCGATATATTTTTGGCTACTTTTGTAGGCTACTTTCAGATTGTTTCCCCTTTCCCTTTCCTACGTCCTCTTTCCATATCCTCCTATGTTGTTCATTCTTCCTTTCTTCTTTCCTTTTCTTCACTTTTTCTGAAATCCTGCTCTGCTTTTTCACTTCCTCATCCCCTCCTCTCCACTGGACACGTCGTCTTGATTTTTGTTGACTACAACAAGCAACACATGCAGCAGAACAATTTGGTCAAAATTTGGTACCAATTTCTGTTAGAATCTAAAAATAAGTAAAACCTAATGTCGGGGGCATATTCTAGTCAACTAGTTGAGCCCGTGGGCATGCTGTGCACCACTATCTGCACCCGCACGTCCCTGCCCCCCCCCCTCTGCACCCCGTTGTACCACCTTCCTGCACTCGCATAGTTCGGGTTCTGAATATCTCTCCGCCTCCCTCCGGCACATCAGGTATTTGGTCATTATTTTTAAATTTATTAAAATAAATCACATATGGCCTCCCCACACAATTATTTTAACCCCCAATCCCCACTCTCCTGCCCCCTCCCGGATACGCATACGTGTCCCACCAAACACACACTTGCCTGCCTCCCCCCAACGAAAATGTCGCCCCATGACATTCCCCTTTGGTGCAGCCCCGGCAAAGTGGCATGCGTGTGTGGTTGACTGAACGCAAAAAAACCTTATCACTGAGAAATAAAGCATTCAGTATGCACGTAATTATTTAAGTTAATCCTTTGAAACAATTCACTTTGGTACCGCGCATCTCCCCCCCACCATCACACACACACACACTTGCCCTGCTTCCTCCTCCCCTTCCGAAACGCGGCCCGTGACATTTCTTTCCCTTTTGGTGCAGTCCCGGAAAAATCGCATGCATATGTTTGACTGACGGCTAAAAAAAACCCTATCAATGAGAAATCCAACGTTCAGTAAGCAACTAATCCCATGCTTAAGTTAATCCTTTGAAACAATTGACCTCGCCCCCCCCCCCCCAACCCGCAACCCTCCAGGTGTTTGGTCTTTGGTTTTAAATTTATCAAACCGAAGACCGAACATCTGAATGGCTCCCACATATGCCCTCTCCCCCACAATTAGTTTAACCCCCCAATCCCCACACTCCTGCCCCCTCCGGGATTTGCACACGTTTCCCCCATACATGCTTGCGCGCTTCCCCCTCCCCGAAAACGTCGCCCTGTGACATTCTCCCTTTGGTGAAGCCCCGGAAAAGTCACTGACGTGTGTTTGACTGGAGTCTAAAAAAAACCCTAACACTGAGAAATCCAGCATTCAGTAAGCAAGTAATCCCATGTTTAAGTTAACAATTCACTTCGGTACCGCGCATTGTCCTACACATACACTTGGCCTGGCACCCTCTCCCGCACCCCCGAAAACGCCGCCCCGTGACATTTCCCCTTTCGTGCAGCCCCAGAAAAGTCGCATGCCTATGTTTAACTGAAGACTAAAAAAAGCTCTGAGAAATCCAGCATCCCCTATGTTAACCCTAATAGGAAGTAACCCTATGTGTAATTTAATCCACTTAAAAACCATTCAACTCCTTTCTGAAAGTGAACATTTACAAAATAAATACGCCTTTCCATCGTATCAGGCTGCCAATTTCAAGGCCCATTGGGGGCCTCGAAATTAAGAACCAATCGTCGTTAGGTTTAAAGTTGTCTGGTTTAGTAGACAAGGGTTGGTTGTTTTTTTAGCTCAAACGCCGACAATGGCACAGTCCACGCGACTAAAACTTTGTTGGCCACTATGGTACCACAACAATACCAAAAAACGAACCCCAAAACGGTGCCGCAGGTCTGGTAAGTGGCTCCATCTCTTCATAGACTTTGGAAAAAGAGTCATAACCCGAACTTGTAGTCGAAGGCCGTCAATAAACGGCGACATGGCAGATTTAGTAAGTGGCGCCATCAGCTCGAAGACGTTGGAAAAGTGTCCCAACCCGAATTTGAAGGCGAATTCCGTCAACAGATGGCACTACAGGGTTGGGTACTTGATTGTACGACGGAATGGCGTGGCCGGTGACTTGGCTGCCTGCTCCGTATTATATATGTACACTAGTTATGCCCGTGCGCATGGTGTGCCCCCCCCCCCCCCCCGGCTCCCTCCAGGTGTTTGGTCTTTGATTTTAAATTTATCAAACCGAAGACCGAACATGTGTATGGCTCCCACATATGTGCTCTCCCCCACAATTACTTTAACCCCCCCACTCCCCACACTCCTGCTCCCTCCCTGATTACCATACGTGTCCCCCAATAAACGCTTGACCGCCTCCCCTTCCTCGAAAACGGCGCCCCGTGACATTCTTCTTTGGTGCAGCCCCGGAAAAGTCGCTGGCGTGTGTTTGACTCGAGGCTAAAAAAAACCCTATCACTGAGAAATCCAATATTCAGTAAGCAAGTAATCCCATGTTTAAGTTAATCCTTTGAAAGAATTCACTTCGGTAGCTCGCATTGCCCGCCACACACACTTGCCCTGGCACCCTCTCCCGCACCCCCCGAAACGGCCGCCCCGTGACATTATCCCTTTGGTGCAGCCCCGGAAAAGTAGCATGCGTATGTTTGACTGAAGGCTAAAAAAAGCCCTGAGAAATCCAGCATTCAGTAAGCAATTAACCCTATGTTTTGGTTAATCCTTCGAAATAATTCACCTCGGTACCGTGCATGGCGACATTGTTGCAAGCAACGATTGTTGCCGCCCAACTTAAAAACAATTAAACTCCTTTCTGGAAGTGAATATTTCGGAAATAAATGCGCCTTTCTGTTGGAGACAGAAGAGTACTCTTAATGCCCACTGTGGTAGCAGCCAGCAGTCGCCAATAGTTCAGTGCCAGGATGTGGAAATATCTGCACATGGGCAGATGTTCACAACCAGAACTTTGAACCTGTTGCTAGGGAAGTGACGTTTTTCCGCCTGGAAGTTACTTCCTCACCAGCTGCCGACCGAGAAGGTTGGCCTAACTTTTAGACCTAAATAATTAGAATGTAAGTAATGTAACCCTTAACGTTTTGTGTTCCGTAAACGGGAATAAATCCCGTGTTTACTTTGGTAATGTCTTGCAATTACTATTTTAGGGCAGTGGGTAAGTATTGACGATCCCCTTCTAGGGCCTCTATCAATTGGTAGCCAGAGCGTCGGAAAAATGTTTTCAAAATAAAACCAAGCTTACTCAAATTTAGTAATTCAAGCCAAAATATGCCCCAAACCGTCAGTCTTTCAAATTTCAAAAGAATAGGCCCAAACAGGGATTAAAGTTTTAAAGACTAACTATTTGAAATTTATTTTTCGTTTCTTGAAAATCTGGTATGCTGCTCATCGAGGATTTCACCTTCACCCAATTTAGCAAGACTGAAAATACGAAAGCGGACGTTACCAAGGAGTGCAAAAAAGAAGAGCCAGCTTCAAGGAGAAGATTTTTTTGCCGGCAACAGCCAGAAAAGACGGCAGCAAACTTAGAGGGAGTCATGCTGAACCGTAACAGCACATAAAAAGGTAAAAAGCGATTTCCGTATAATTTTAAAAGGATTTCGAGGATACTAAAGCAAAAGGGTTTTGATCAAGAGTTAACAATATGGCAATGTGTGACGTCAGCAAGATGGCGATGAATATTCAATATTTACAGCTTTGAGATGGCAACAATTACGGATCTTGGTCAGCAAGAGTTAAAGCGTTAATGCGACATCAAGGATCGTGGGAACTATTAATGACAGGCAAGGTAAAAGCAACCGTTGCAGCAGATTTGTTAAAATGGGAAGCCGCCAACGAAAAAGCCATGGGTTCACTGATGTTATCCGTAGATGTTAAGGTAATTCAAATTCCGAAAACACTGGATACTGCAAAGGGTATCTGGGACCATTTATAGGCAAGGTATGAACCGTCAAATGTGCTAAACTATATTGCATCACGTAGAAAGTTGCATAACTTAAGAAAAATGGAATCCCTGAGTGTGGCTGAATATTTGAGTACGTTAGGCACTATTTTTCAGCAGATCAGCGATACTGGACGAGTGCTTGATGACGAGGAACAAGCATGCTACATAATATTACGATTGCCTAATTCGTTTGATACCCTGATAACAAGTTTTCTAGCACCGCTAAAAAAGGGTGAAAAATTAAAATCTGCTGACTTGGAACATTTGCTGATTTTGTACGAGAGTAAAAATCAAGTGTTTACTAATCCCCGTACTTTTGCAGAATCACAAGCGAAACTGGCAAGGCCCGTACGTCCTGGACAAGCCGTTTCCAGTACAGTCTGCTGGCGTTGCCAAGGAATTGGACATAAAGCCACTACATGTAGTTCAGACCCTAATCAACGCCTACCTGCTCAACCTAACCTAAATCAAGCGCAGCATCAAGAAAAGTCGAGAGGTAATTTTCGTGCCCGTCGACCCTGGAGAGGATCCAATGGGCGTGGCCGGAGTAGTTCTGAAAGCTGCGTAACCTAAGCTGCGTAACATATAGCAAGATCCAGCAGGTAAAAGCATTACCTTCTGATAGTGGGTGGAATCTGAAAGACGCACTAATACTCGATTCGGGAACAGTAAAGCATTGCATTTCAAACAGAAATTGGTTTAATGAACTAAAACAGGTAGAGACTGAGACGGTCAAGTGTGCCACCAAAATGAACACAGTTCAAACTAACCTAGCAGGCAGCGTATCTCTACAAATAAATAAAAGTCTACTAACGTTAAAAAACGCTCTGTTTTTACCAGAGTTTGACGTAAATTTATTTACAGTTGGGCAAGCAATGACAAATGGTTTTAAGCTGGTATTTTATGAAAATAAGTGTGAAGTTTTTCACAAGCCAACAAACTCGTGGATATTTAACGCCCAATACATATGTGGTTTATTTATCGTTTTCAAGTTTAAAATACCTCGTCTGAATTATGCAAATACAACTAGGCCGTTAAATGAAAGTGATATTCCAGTAAGTGTCAATATACAACGCAACTCGGCATCGTTAAAACCTGCAAAACAGTCTAGCACAAAAATGGACAATAATGCGCAAGAAGGGCAGGTGCCCCCAGTTTTAATTACATGTACTAAAACTCAAAACGAACGTACTGCAAATATTTTGTTTGGTAATACTCTTTTGTGGCACAATCGCTTCATGCACGTTGCTCACTCAACGTTGAGAAAAATAGCCCAGAGTAGAACACTAAGAGGTTTCACTACACAGAATTCACTTAGGCTTAAGAAAAGTGGTTGCAGTAATTGCCTTGAAGCAAACGCTAAGCGCAGGCCCTTTACTACTGTCAATCAGTCACGCGCTAGGGAGCACTTAGGTATTGTTTACAGTGACTGCGTAGGCCCGTTTCCAGTAGCGTCCCTAGTGGGTAGTAGATTTTTTGCAACATTTACTGACGATTATTCGAGATAACGTGACCATTGTTTTTATGAAAACGACCATGATTGTTTTTATCGTGAGGTCTGGCAAATCGAAAACTCGGGTAGCGTCTTCCGTGCTCAATTTGAGTTTCGGCGGAATCGAGGTGCACAGGATGCTATGATGCTCCTCGAATCGGGCATTAGGGAGGCCTGGTTCAATGATTGCTCCGCCGTCGCAGTTTTCCTAGACATCAAGGCTGCCTACGATATGGTTGACATTTCGTGGGTGGAGTATTCCTTGGATTGTTTGGGTATTGGCAGGAAGCTTAGAGATGCAGTGAGTGCCCTGCTTGGAAGGCGTGAGTTTGTAACCAAGGTAGGGGGTGTCTGGTCTGATGTTAGAACTACGGAACGGGGCCTCCCTCAAGGTAGCTGTTTGAGCCCTGCCTTGTTCGCTGTGGCGATCAATGACGTACTTCTTGAGCTGAGCTCAGTGGTCAATGTGGTCGCCTATGCGGATGATGGTGCAGTTTGGCTTGCGGGCAAGGCCTTGCAAACTGTTTTGGCGGCAATGGAGGCAGCTGTTGCCATGGGTTCTCGTGCATTAGCTGCTCGGGGCCTCCAGTTATCTGGTGCAAAGACAGAGTTGATGATTTTCCGGCAAGGTAGGATGTGGGAGGGGTCCATATTGGTTGATGGTTCTCTAGTGCAGGCCAAGCCAAAGGTGCGGTATTTGGGATTCTGGCCTGATCCGCAGCTTCCCTGGACACAGGACGCTGCCCCTGTCAAGGGGAATATCTTGGCTAGGGGAAATATTTTGACTGGCAACAAAGCGGTTGCTCGGCGTGGCACCTTCGTTTCCTTTTATAGAGTGTATGTGCACTCGTGTGCGGATTACCATCTCCCAATTTTGGCAGTTTCTCAGAGAGCTATGCAGGATGTGCAGGTGTTGTTGAATCAATGTCTCCGGGGGGTAACCTGGTGTCTGCCATCGACTCCTGTTTCAGCATTGCAGATTGAAGCGGATGATGCCCCAGTGTGCTTACGCGTAAAGGAGCTGTTGGTTAGGGTCTGCTTGCGAGCGGTTGCACGGGGTCGAGAAGACCCGCTTGGTTGCATTTTGTTAGATTACTTGTGTCTGTCTGAGGGTGCCCGAGGTCTGCTGGGTTCGCCGGGTCTTGGTGCATCGCTGTTGTTGCATGAGGGGTTTAGGGGGTTTCCTTGTCCGAGCGTGGTGCTTCCCAAGGCACCATGGGTGTGGTATACTGCGGCGGCTAATGCGTTGCGAGAGGGAGCTCTCACTGCGAGTGGAAATGGAGTGGAGGTTTACTGCGATGCTTCCTTTCAGAGGGATGGGTTTAAGGGTGGGATAGGGGTGTGCATTCCGAGTCTCCGGTTAGAGTACTGTTATACACTCGACCCTTCAGCATTCGTCGGGGAGTTGGTGGCAATTTCGGTGGCACTGGATATTGGTATGGATATTCAGCTGCCAGAGTTCAGTGTTCTCACAGACTCTCAGGCAGGGCTGGGGTTTCTGCGTCGTTCCTTTGAGGTGCTGCAGTGCGCCCATCCAATAGCGGTAGATATTGGGTGGAAACTCTAAACACTCTCTCAATTCGGCCGGGTGGTCTCAGTCATGTGGATCGGGGGGCATTCTGGTTGCTTTGGAAATGAGCTGGCAAATGCTTTGGCCAAGCAGGGTTTGGCGGGTGGAGCAACTGATGTGAGGTTCGACCTGGGACCAAGAGATCTACGGCCAGTGGTGGCGGGGATGTTCGGCGCAGTGTGGGAGAAGGAGTGGTCCACTGGTGGGGCTGGCCGCGCCATGTCTGGGCTGCACCCTAGCATGTCTTGTCCTAGGCGTCTCGACGGTTTTTCCAGGTGCAATGCTGGTCTGCTTTCTTGACTGCGCACTGGGCATGTGCAACTGCGAGCACATTTGTTTCGCTTGGGCTGGGTGCGCTCACCACAGTGTGCATGTGGCGGGGAAGAGGAAACGGTGCGTCATTTTCTATTGGATTGTCCTCTCTGAGTTGTACACAGGCGCTTCATTCTCGATGGGAAGGAAGACCCTTTGCGGGTTGCACTCGGTGTTGTGCCGCACTCGGTTTCACGTGTCGGATCTCTACGCAGGACGGTGGGTTTCTGCAAGGCAACTCAGGGATTCCAGTAGGATTTAATTGGTTGTGCAGGTAAATGAGGCATTGCCGGTGTTCCCTGTGCCCTGTGTTCGAGTGTCATAATTATGGTTCCCAAATGTATTGTGGTCTGGGGTTGTCACCCAGGGTCGTCCTGTATTTTGTGTATCTGGAGGCAGTAGGTTAGGTTAGTATAGGTTAGTCTAGGTTTAGTTAGTGAGTGCATGGATTTGTAGATCTTCTTGGCTCAATAAATCAATCAATCAATCCAATCAAAGATGAGTTATATGGGCACTTCACAAATTACGTCACTACGGCTGAAGCGCAAACTGGTTGCAAATTAAAGGTTTTTTGCAGTGACTATGGTTCTGAGTACCAGAACTCCAAGATGGCGTCCTACATGAATGTACGAGGCATTAAACACGAGTACAGCCCCCCCCCCCCCCGCTACTCTCCTAGCTCGAATGGGACAGCAGAGAGACTTAACCTCTCTATAATGAACTTAGTAAGAAGCACCCTCGTTTCAACGAAGTTGCCATTGATTTTTTGGGCAGAAATGGTAAAAACAGCAGCATATATTAAAAATCACTGCACAAATACAAGAAATAAGTTAGTTACACCAAGACAGTTATGGTTTAATCTTGACTATAAACCAACAGTGAAATATTTTAGCATAGGCTGTTTGTGTTTTGTATTAAAAGCACCCAAGAAACAATCAAAGTTGCAAACAAGAGGAATTGCGTGTATAATGCTGGGATATGATCTGGATTCCCGTACATACAGGCTATACGACATTGAAAATCGTGTGATAATAGTAAACCGGCACGTCACGTTTCAAGACGACGTAATGGGTTCTCGATGTTTAAATGGAAAACCTAGTGAAACTCGATGGAGTTATTCGATTCAGTATTTGAGGCCCTGGAACCGCCCATGGAGACCCCTAGTTCAGGGGGAACTACCCCAGCAACTGAACAATCCGGATCACCTACAAGAATAGTCCATCTCCCCGGGCCAACTACCCCAGTAGTAGGACATCCCAAGTCACCCGGTAGTAATGGAGCCCGCCCTTCAGGGTCAACAACTCCAGTGGTTAATCGGCTGCAGCACACTCCAGACACTAGCAAAGGCCAGCAAGGAACTCGATCGTCAAGGACAGTAGCCCCAAATGAGGTACAACCTAGACCTATACCCCAGGACACTGATGCTTCCAGGTCAACAACCCAACCTATGAGAATTGTCTACGATTTTAGGAGCTCAGCCTCCAAGGTCATCTGAACCTGAACATTCTAAGTCACCACCTTTAACTCGCAGCAGAGCCAAGTCCCAAAACATTAACGTTCCAGAACTCTTTCCTCAGCTACCGTTGGGAGGGGTAAGCATCCTGATGGACAACTCAACGATACTGAGCCTGGAATAAATGAACATTTAGCCTTATTTCTTGCCAATCCAGTTGAACCCAACACAGTTCAAGAGGCGCTTTTCGGTCCTGATGCCGACTTGTGGAAAGTCACGCTTAATGATGAATATGGAGCACTAGTGGCTAATCATACCTGGGACTTAGTGAACCTACCGACAGGTACACTTCCTTGCTGCATAGGAAGTAAATGGGTCCTAAAGATTAAGAAGAATGTGTCAGGAGAAGTGGAGCGTTATAAGGCAAGACTGGAAGCGAAGGGTTTCGCACAAAAATATGGCGTCGAATATTTCGAGACTTACAGTCCAACTGGCAGCCTACCCACTATACGACTCCTCATCACAGCAGCGGTACTTAAACGCTACAACATAGACCAATTTGATATTCAATCAGCATATCTTAATGGATTTTTGGGTGACCAGGAGCAAATTTTTATGCGTCAGCCAGAAGGATTTTTGAGGTACCTGGGTTTGAAGAGAATATCTGCCGCATCATTAGAAGCCTTTACGGGCTAAAACAAAGTGGACGCCAATGAAATATTCGCTTTGCACAGGAAATGACGAAGCATGGCATGTATAGATGCAAAACAGAAGCTTGCGTTTTTGTCATCATCGAAGGTGACGGAATATGTATCCTCGTTGTGTATGTTGATGACACAATTGCCTTGACGTCGACACGGAAGATGCGAGCACTAGCCAAGAAGATCTTGACTTCAGGTTTTAAAATCAGGCCGCAGGGGTCGATTAGCTTCCTACTAGGAATAAAGTTTTTTCAGAACATATTCAGGAGAGCTAGCATTGAATCAGACTTACTACATTTACAAAGTACTCGAGCGTTTCAAGATGGATGAGTCATTTGCCGTGGTCACACCAGCTGTACTCAGAACAGGATAAGCCCAGGAACTACAATCAGGAAAGGAGAAGATTCCTCTGCGGAAACTTGTAGGCAGCCTCTCCTACATAGCCAATGGAACGAGACCAGATATCTCGTATGCAGTAAACACTTCGGCGCAGCATGCAACAGCTCCCAAGCCAGACGACTGGCAAGCAGCCAAGCGCATTCTCCGCTACCTGAAAGGAACCCTACAATATAGCCTTGTGGTAGATCCAGACGGCAGTGGACTCAAGGACTATGGTGATGCAAGTCATGCTCGCAATCTGGACCATAGAAGATAAACTACAGGAATCGTCGTGACGTATGGAGGGGTACCGTTCTTATGGAAGTCAAACCTTCAAAGGTCCGTCAATTTGTCGTCAATGGAATCCGAGTACAAAGCCATAAGCCAAGCTGTACAGGAAAGCCTGTGGACACAGGAACTGCTTCAGGAAACATGATTGCTGAAGCTTGAAGATGTGACAGCAGTTACCAGTCTACACGTACTCGCAAAGCGCCAGAGCACTTACTGTAGGAAAATTGTCCGCGTTACTCCAGCGAATTCCTAGTCCTACAAAATTACTGTTACCGTGCAAAAGAAGTTCCAGAAGAATACTTAAAGTTCAACTGTTTATTTAACAGCGACATTGCAAAGTTACAAACACTTGACCACATGGCTTAAAAAAAACATAACTGCAGCTTGCAGTTGCAGCCCATGCTGCCTGCA